>JAITYZ010000063.1:0-22013 GCA_027744595.1 Paronellides praefectus | reverse complement strand
ATGTATAATAGTTGATACACGCTACCTATATAATAATATATATACTACTCGTCAGAATACCTATACTTTTATTAAATTAATTTCCTATCTCTATGCATTTTCTCCCTGTGTCCTTTCCAATTACGTTCCTTTTCTATTGAGTGAGTAGTTTCTTTTTCTGGTACCGTGTGTGGCATGACATATATATAGCTCGGTTTTGTATATATTTAGTCAGTCATTCAGGGTAAAAGCCTATTTCTGTCTGTCTGCTGCTGATGTTGTGCAGTATGATGTAAGTCTGGCTACAAAATGGTATTAGTGGCTTGGCAGCAGGGCAAAGTATTTGGTATACACACTACACACATGTGTTGTAGACGAAGGGAGCATGAAGTTGACATTTTGCTCCAAGCAGTGCATCTTGTTTGCTAACCACTAACCACTCAATAAAACTGATATTAAAAAATGTACATATATATTTATATCATGATATAACCAACAAAAACATGTACACAAGAGAATTCAAAATGAATGTGGTATACCTACGTTTATATATAGATATATTGACAAGCTGGAGAGAGAGAGTGTGCAATTCAAAAAAAAGGAGAATTGGGAAAAAAGATAGGCTTGGAAAAGAGAAAGACAAGCAATTGAAGAAAACCTTACGCTCTCACTCCCATCCTATTCTTGTTCATATGTAAGCATTATTATTACGNATTACGCTAAATTCCATCTTATACCCTGGAATCACTCTGGATTTTCCACGTTCCATTCCAGTCCACCAGTCAAGTCTTGTTTGTGACTTTGCTGCACTTAACCTCCCTCGCTTTTCTGTCTTGTGTATATAAACTATAATATTTATAGTTTGCTTGTGTCTTCCATGTATATAAAGGATAATATCTATTAAGAAGACTATGCTACTACTAAAGTCAAGTTGGTCTAATCTAATTCAAGGTTTCCTCTCTCGCTCTTTTCTTGATCCAATTCTCGGTGATTTGGTAGCAAGCTCAGTGAAGCGTACACACACCATCAACCACGATCACGAACGACGATTCTTACTTTCTCTTTTCTTTAATGATCCCGTATTACTCTTGTGTATACCTCTCTAGCCCCACATCTACCTTAACGTATTTTACTACTACGTGAATGGGATGTGCTTTGGTTTTTTTTGGCTGGATGGTTGATTTTTTTCGTATAGTGTCTCCTTCTCTCCCCTTCCTCTCCCCATATTTTTTTTTCTTTTGCTTATTCGCCCTTAAGTAGTATATGTCTATGTCAGCTAAAGTTAGTAATGTTCCGGGAGAAATCAGTCCAAGTAGTTTCACTTCAATAATATCAAGAATTGGATTGCGTGTCCCCGAGAATTCAATTGTGAAAGAGAATCTACTACTTTTCTACTCGAAGCAATGATTGCAATTGCCATTATGGAATACACATATATATATAATAGATACATTATTATATATACTTATAATACACTAATACGTATAATAATATCCAGAGATAAAAAAAGTAAAAAAGCCACTATATAATGTGTTGTGAGAGAGAGAGAGCGAGAGAGATATATGGAGGGAGTTAGGAGGAGTTAGTAGTGAACGAACGGTAATGGAATCAGCAGAGAAAGACCCTGGAGGGTTGTCTTCTCTCACCGAGCAAGTGGCACGACATGAGTATTCATGGGCATATAATATATCTTCCTTTCTCCATTTCACTTTTTTTAACCAGAGAAGAAAAAAAACAGCCAGCGAGGCAAGTAGTTAGCTCTCCGAGGAACTGTAACTTTTGGGGGAAGAGAGAGAGAGAGAGAGAGAATAATTGAACTGGGAAAAAGTTTAGTTTTAGTGACTCATTCACACACACAGTCAGACAGGCACATGAATGAGTAAACTTATATTACTTTGTATCTCAAGTGGAGAGGAGAAGAGGTGAACGTGTGTTTATATACATTATCTTACTTGTTTGCACACATCCATATATATCATATTATATACCTATTTGCAAGGAAATTGGTATATATATGCCCACTTATCTTGGAAAAGAGCGGCACAAAATGATGTTGTTGCTCCTACCAAGTACTGCTACCTTCCCAGTTTAATGTAATTTACAAGGTATGACTACTTATATTACTACTACTGCTGTGGTGGTTGTAGGGCCTGCCGTCACAACCACACCACACCACTACACCACACCTCCTTTCCCTGTCGCGTCTCAATGTGTTTACGGTAGTTGGGCGAGATTGAGACTAACCAAGTGAGAAGGTAGAAAATGTGAAAGAAAATGGATGAGGCGGAACTGTCCGTAGGGACTTTTGTGAAATGAGCCTCACTATAGCAAGCTACGTAATATATAGTTTGTATGTACCTTTACTACTACTACTGGTTCAACACTATCAACTTTTTTTCTTATTCCGTTTTTCTATTTTTTTGTCACATGTCATCATCAATATAAGATGAGAGTCAACTGGAAAATTAAAAAAAAGTAAAGGGAAAAGAAGTGCGATTACGGGGAAATGTGATGATGATGATGATGATAATGATAATGATTAGAGAGAGTTGGAATGGAAAAGTAAAATTTAATCTCAATAATTGGAAGAATTAAGTGATTCGTTTAGTTGCAAACTTAGTTTCAATTGGCTACACAACACGTAATGATCATTTTTGCGTGTGTGCCTATACCTACCCGTATACCTATTTATATACATATGCATATTATATTAGATACACTTTTTATTCCGCTCATGCTCATTCTGAGAGAGAGAGAGAGAATATTCGATTCTTATTTACTTCAAGGAAAAAAGTACCTTGTCTACCACGGAAGAGTGCACACATAATAATAATGCTTTATAAATATATATTATACTACCCAGCACATATTGGCAGAGTTCCATCTTAATCTAAATCCTATTTCTCGAGTGTAGATAAGCTTTTCTCTTTTTATGCCTTTTTCCTTGGGAGGTCTTTGAGGGGATTTATTAACTTATACCAAGTCTTTTTTTTTCTTTAGGAGAAAAATAAACGCAAGATTGAAGGAATAAGAGAGAGAGAGAGAGCTTCTTGGAAAATAAGCTTCTTCCCTTGTTTTCTTCGAGAAATCTAACAGAATAAGTGTACAGGCAATTTTGTTTTCACTACTGGGAGTTGAGTATATAGAGATATATAATACACGTAACACCAGTAGCCTACATATAAATGTATGTATGTATGGAGAAGTGAAGATAAGTGAATGGTGTAACGGAACACGACCAGAGTGCGGATTATGATTTGATGCTATGCAAGCAAACGAGACAAGCATATTACAAAGTGGGTTCATGGATTACATTGCCGAATGATGCTCAAGGAAGAAAAAAAAGTGGTTTTGGCTTTCATGTTCATCGTCGTCATCATGCAAAAAGTAGTAGTGGTAATATTAGTAGGGGTATGGATGTATGTACATAACACATAATAAATATATCTATCTATATTTGTATCTATTATTACTACCCCAACTACTACTACTACAACTTTTATTATTATTAAATCTCTATGAAGGAGTGTATGTAAGTATATTAGGTACACAAGAAACTGGTATAGTAGCATGCAAGAATGATGATGATGATGATGGCGGTGGTAAATAAAGAAGAGGAAAAAAACTTTTTTTTGGCGAACGAGAAGGGCGTGTAAGGTGTGAGCTGAGAACATGTTTGATGGTTGCTGGAACGAGTGTGTTACATGAGGTTCTTTTCGTGGGTTTGGCTTCCAAAAAACTTTTTCTTTCACTCGGACTATTACACATATACAGTATATAAACTTATATACATATAAAAAGAATACACACACAATTTGTACATTTTTATAGGGAAAGTTAAGCGGATAGAGAGAGAAATACATCTATATATAAAAAAAGCTTGGTATGCTGCTGTAAAATGTAAGAAGATTTATAAGGTAACATAAGTATGCATTACACGAAAAGCATCCATCCAAGTAGCTATATAGTACATGTCCAACACGCAAGAGTAGTTTGTTGGGTTGTTGAGAAAGAGAGAGAGAGAACATATTATGTACGGTCATATATAAGGTAAATGGGGATCACGTTTTTTTTGCTAAAAAAGTAGAGAAATGTATAGCAGGTAAGTTGGCTATCTCTTGGTAACCTTTTTTTTTCATTCTAGGATTTCATGTCTTCTCATTGTTTTGTTGGCAGTGACGTACACATTATGAGATATTACGTACATATATCTATATTAAACTTGTTCATTCACTTACACCAATGCAGTGTAGTAGTAGTAGTAAAATGGGTATATTCAGTGGAAAGCGGGTGAGAGAGTGAGTGTGTGAGTCTGTCTATCTGTCCGTGTGTGTATGTGTCAGTGTCTGAGCCTATCAGGTACATCAATAGATAACACCAAGAGAGAGAAAAAAAATAAGAAAATCTTCTTTTCCTTCTCCCTCTCTCATATATTTGAAGTGAGTTGGTGAGTGGGAAAAGAAAAGGGAAAAGCTGACAGAGTTAATAGAAGTTGAGCTTTTCCTGGCATTTATCCTCTTGTTTGGTTAGAATGTTCATGTTCTTTAATGGATTGGATCCTATTGCTTTGGTTTGAGAAAAGTGAGAGAGAAAAGGGAAGGAGAAAAAAAAGTGAAGAAAGTAAAGCCAGGCTTTTCTTCTTTGTCATGTGGATAGAGACAGATGTGGCTGGTGGCTGTAAGGTCAACAACATTATATATGTGAATAAGTCTATTTTACTTACATGTACATACATTCAGTATAATAGATGCTACCTTTTATGCCAACTGTGTATGTGTATTGTGTGTTGTTAAGCGAGTGAACAGATAAATACCCTTCCGCTTCCCTCCACAAGAAAAAAGGGCAAGGACATTTTGTTGTCTTTCACTCAGAAAATCTGTTCTCTTCCCTATAAATAATGTGAACCCTACATGTAATAGACATATGTGTAGTGATAATAATGTACATTTATGTACATATATATACACATAGGTAACTTGAGAGTATAAAAGATAAAGTAGTCCGGTATAAAAAGATA
Source organism: Paronellides praefectus (assembly GCA_027744595.1). NCBI lineage: Eukaryota > Metazoa > Arthropoda > Collembola > Entomobryomorpha > Paronellidae > Paronellides > Paronellides praefectus. The sequence goes on along the minus strand of JAITYZ010000063.1, from coordinate 17,017 downwards.
ATAGGATATCCTTAAGTGTAAATATCTAGGATCTTGGATCTAGCCCTCGTATTTTCTTTTCTAGCCCAATAAAGTCTTATATTCCTGTGAAAAGGCTACTATGCTTTGTACAAGTACTTGAGTCACATATTATATTTTATACATGTTATACTTTTACACACATCCTACTCTATTTACTAGGATATTACTTACTTATACACACACGCTGGCCCACACAACACAATGAAGAACATCTTGATGTATCGTGGTGTGATGGTGGTACGAGCACACATTCGTTCACTCATTCTAGTGGAAACCAAGCGACATGAGATTATAAAGAAAGAGAGAGAGAAAAAACGTTCTCTCTCTCTCGTTGTCGTGTTGTTGTCTTGAGATGTGATGTCAAGCACTTATGGTAAATATATCGGATAGAAAGAAGGAACGGACGAGTAAGAAAGAAAGAAAAGGAGAAGCTTTTCTCATGTTTGCCATCACGTCGTGGTTTGCCACTGCTGAGCTGGCAACTACTCCCATCCATTTCCAAGCTATATAAAATTTATATATATATTTTTTATACATTTCTACACGTATCATCCGTCGCCACCATCACCACACAGCCGCTATACATATACATAGCTGCCTATATATTTAACTGTATGCTTTCACAAAAAAAAGAGATCGATCTCTCTTTTTCTTTCATTTCAAACAACAGTTTGTGTATTATAGTGAAATATAATAATATAGGGGAAAATTGTAAGGACAAAAGCAAGTGAATTCCCTAGATAGTTGTGACACACAAACACACGTACGTAAGCATAAGCATTTTCGACTTTCTTTTTTTCTCTTTAGTTTTCTTATATATTTTTTTGTGTGAGTGTGCTCCTGCTGTCTACTTGGTTTTCTTCCACTTCTTCACACACAAAAAAAAATAACCAGACGACAAAACTGATATAGAGGCAACAGCAGGAGAGCTTGCTGGTGTGGCTTTATAAAGCCAACAAGAAGAAGAAGAAAAAAAGAAAGCAGGAAGAGTTATTTGATGGGGAGAATGGTCACATGGGTATTAAACAGAAAGGGCTCAAGTCGACATGAAAGAAAACCTTGCTAGCTATCTATTCTCTCTCTCTTGTCTAAATACAGAGTAGACCACATCACCACACACTATGTGACTAGTACCATGTATAAATATACACTCTCTGCCCATTATAAAAAGACATGTGCATATATGACTGAAATATAAACTGCTGCCATTTACAGGCTCATACTTCTCCAATTACGGATTTCTTGTGGTGAGAGAATGAAAGAGAAGGCGAAAAAGCACAAAACCATCCTGTATTAAAAAAATGTATTTTCTTGTAGACATCCTGCTGGTGTGAACATATAACGTGTAGTACACTATATCATATATACTTTCTCTCTTGTATTTGCATTTATATAGGTGTTACCCGAAAAAGCTTCCTATTTCTTTTACTTTTTTTCCCAACTGATTTCATTCTTCACACTCTTTTCCTACTATATATATATCTCTCTATCTCCATGTTTTATATATATATATGAAAAAACCAGCAGTGGGTATTAGACAAGTAGCTCACTCTCTTCTTCTTCTTACCGAGTTCCTCCAAAGAGACGTGCCCTTTTCACTTGAGCGTTTTTCATACCGCCAACAAACTACTATATATTTCCGACTATACTTTCACCTTCACCACACACTACTGCTTTATGTAATGTACTTCTAGAGTACTACTACTACAAGCATATAATGTGTTATTACTCTTTCCACTTATTACTTTTTTTCTTTCTCACACTTATCGTCAGTAGTAGTGTGGCTCGTTATAACATCACAGTATAAGAAAATATATATATCTACCTACATAAATATGCAAGTTTCCTTATTAGAAAAAAACACGGGGAGAAAGAAAGAGAGAGAGAAAATAGACAGTGAAAGAGATTCCTTATTTTTTTCTATTGGTATTCCTCCTACAAAAATACTTATAATCTTATAAACTATTTTCTAACAAACTTGTTCATATTATATATTGTTTTGATATTCTACTACCACCAAAAAAACCATACCACTTCATGAGTCTTTCTCTCTTTCTCTCTCTGTGTCTACATGTGTGCCTGTGTTTATAAGCATATCAGTTTATATTACACCACTACCATCACCGCCACTACTTTTTTCCCCTTCCTTATTTCTTCCATTTTTAATTTCATTAGTGTCTGGATCACATCTTGCACTCTCTAACTTTCATTTTGATACGCTTCAACTATCCACTCTCTTGAGCACATCTAATGGCATTTCCCCCTCATCTACTTATTCTCACTCACTTGACTCACTCAATTTTTTCATCTCTCTCTCTCTTCTCGCTCTTTCTCTTCTTTCATTCTCTCACTCTCAAGTTCTCTACGAGAGCAGAAGGAGAGAGACACGAGTGTTTTTTGTATTATACCATCAAAATACTCACCCATAAACTATGTAGGTGGTGGTGGTAGCTAGTATATTATATATTGGCATTGCATTTTTTTCTTAGATATTTTATGTGCTTTTACTAACCACATAATACAATACTCCCAAAAACAGAAAAAAAGTCATACTTATTTTCTTTACTACACTTTTCCTCTCGTTTTTTGCTGCTGCTACTACTGCATTTTTGCCCTTGTTCATCAGAAATGAACGTTTTGTTTGCTATATCTATATCCTCTCTTTCTTGCTATTATTATTTCAGACAAGGGGATCTACTTGAAATCTTGAACAATCCTCGACACGTTGCTAACCATCAGAATGTCGATTATTTTCTCTTCTCTCTTTCTCTTGTTGTACAATTCAGTACGCTTCGCTTCCTATCTATAAAAGTTTCATGTGAATAAACCCAACTACTACTACTACTTATGCAGCCGTAGTATTCATCAACATATTATATATATATATATATATATGGTATACTTGATATCATTATGGTGGTATGCGAACTAGTCGATTTTCTCTATCTTCCATTTACTCACGTTTTTCTCCTCCTTTTTATCTTGTCAAACTTATAGAGCATTATACTGACTACTACTACTATTGGGAGTGGAAGGAATTGGGAAAAGGGAGAAGAAGAAAAAAATGTTTGAAGGATTGGTAAATCATGATCTCTCAGATGATATTTGACACTCAAAAAAGAAAAAAAAAGAGGAAATCTCTTTCAAATGATGGATATACAATAATGCAACCTCTCATCACGCTCATATTATAGATTGACTATATAAAAAATAAACCAGTAGTCGTATATATCACCAGATAAAATGCAGCTTCTGCTGTTCTCTCAACTTTTTTCCGCAACAGATAATCGATTATGATGGGTGGGGATACAAGGAAGGGATATGAGGGTATGATGGAGAAATATATACAAAGCTTTGTATATTAAATTCCAATTCCAGATTCTTTATAAATCAAACAAAACTCGACGAGTTCTCTCTTCATTTTCAACACACAAAAATATTCTTGGTTGTGCATAAAAGCATCAAATTTTAATTTTAATCAGGAGAGACGGATCTTCTTTTGTAATACTTTTTCCCTCCAAAAAATAAATCTTTTTTCTCGCTCTGTAAAATCCTGAGTGGATGTTCTTGAGCACACAAAAGTGCTTCAACAAGCTGTTATAGGCATATGTACCTACATATATCAAAGAAATAAAAGAAAAGCTATACGGCAATATACTTCTTTAAAAAACTCTTTTGTGCTTTGATCCTCAAAAAAATGGTAGAAAAGTGAACGCATTATCATCTTACAACTTATACATTTACAGAGGAAAGTGAAGCGATGAAGAGTTAAACATGCAATTCAAGATTGTCTCTCTCGGAGGAATGTTTAATCCTTTCTTTTTTTACTTTTCCCCCACCTCATTTCGAGAATATACAACAAAATGAAGATGGTTTTGTGTGCAGTGTTGAATGTATTTTTTTAATACTTTATCTCATTTTCTAAAAAAAAAAGTATTTATTCACAAAGACATTGTGTGAGTGTGAACGGTTTTATCCGTATTTACATATCATTCCACTTATTATTATACAAAGACTGCTGCTGCTTCTTCTTCTCTGATTTAAAATTCTTCATCTTTTAACTCCCTATTTTTATATCAGAGTTTTTTTCCCTTTCTCTCTTTCTAATGTTGATATAAAGGCTATGAAAAAAGGGAGTGAAAAAAGAAATGATGGAAAATGGAAAGAAAAAAAAAGAGAGAAAGATTCACAGATGTCACACATGCGATATGACAGGACAAAGTAATATCATATAGAAAGCTTTACTTTTCTCACACAAGCAAGCTAACTACTATACATATACTGAGGTCTTTTTTTTGATTATTATACACTTTGTTAGAGGAACAAGCTATCTTTTCTCATTCTTTTCGGTGAATATTCATGACGTCATTTCCTGCTGACAGCAGAGCATGTAAAAAAAGCTAAAAAAAAATGAGTAAAAAAAGGAAGCAGTTATTTGATTCCCTTCACGCTTCCCTGAGTGAAGGGAGAAAAGAGATTTTTTTCTCTTCATTTTATTAAACAGGATTTTCTCATCCTCCTTTTCTCCTCTCTTTTTTTGTCACCATTTATACAAGTTGGTATAGAAAAAAAGAGGGGGAAATCTTGCAAATATGTGTATTCACACACACAAAAAAAGTACAAAGTATCCTCTGATTCTTTGTGTGAGTGAGTACGCAAGTATGTATATTCTAAATTATGTACTTATCCTCATAGAATTTATATGAAAAAAGATTTTCATGGAAATTCCTTGATCCGACGAGACAAGATCGTCGTTTCATCGTCGCGTATTTTTTACTTAAAAATGGTAAAGGAGGAAAAAAAGAAGAAGAAAATAATGGAAAGACGGTGCGACATTTTTGACAGTTTATTACGGTGCACAAAATCCATGCTGCTTATTTTGCATGAGTAAGTGAAGCAAATGTTGCTCCTACAATTTTTTTTCTCCCTTCCTTCTTCTCTCCCTTCTTTTTTTTCTCTCTCTGAATGGCTGGATGAATGGGTAAAATTGGAGGAGAAACGGTCGATTTGCATGTGATTAAAGTTGTTAAGGGAAAACGTGGCCATAAAAATGGAGGGAGAGATGATGATGGTGATGGTGGTGATCACAAGATGACTATGTGCTCCTGATGGTATGGTGGTGGTAATATGCGAGAGGGAGTAAAAAAAAGAGAGAGCTTTATCCACTCTGCTACCTCTCTCTACTAAAAACCATTTTTTCTATTATATTCGTAGTAGTAATGTTGATAGTGGGAGTATAGTAGTAGTGGCGGTGCTCTGGAACCAAGTATGCAAATCCCATCCGGAAAAATTGTAATGGTGATGATGATGGGATGGTTGGTTGGTTGGCTGGGCGTTGGAGAAGTATAAAAGAATGTATGTAAATATATGTACGTAATAATAAACGCACTTGTGAATGTGGTGTGGTGTAAGAGGGGACCATGGACTCAACTGACAGATCCAAGTGAAATCTTTTTTTCTTTCGTCCCAGTGTTTTTCCACATAATCGTTGGTTATTTGGTTGAAAACTGATCCGTCTGTTTAATATGCAATTTTATACAAGAGAGAGAGAGAGAGAGAGAGAAAGAAATGGAAAAAAGAGTTGCGGATTGTCTTCTCCCTGCTTTCGCAAGGAATAATGCGAGGATTTTTACGATTACGAGAAAAAATGTTATTTTCATTGTCAGAGAAAAAAAGGGTTGAAAAAAAATACTCACTACCGACGTAGTTTTTTTATATATATATACATATACACCACCTATCTACATTTAACTATCTTGCTGAGAATAATAATAATAATGTTTTGAGATGACACAGAGGAAAAAAAGGGTGTAGTAGTGGAACTGGTGGTGTGAGTGTGTCGTATGGTCTGTGTGTGTGTGAGTGCGTGTGCAGTCAAGTGCATATTTATGGGAAACCTGACATTTATGTAGCTGATGGGATGGAACATATGGACAGTTTCTAACGACCCATTTGCCAAGGTACTGGAGATTACAGTGCGGGCAAAATGTTCATCATAAAAGATATGATATATCTATATACTTTTTCGTGGGGTGGTATAATATATATAACTTGGTAAAAGAATATTACTCACGAAAAGTAAACTTAAAAAGTAATGCTGACAGTGCCGGTTGTGGTAGTCATCCGTGTAACATTATAATAACCATTATATTGAAGCATGGAGGAGGCACTTTTTCTCTCCTTTCTTATTCCACTGACCAGCCAAGCCACACAGTCAGTTTATCTCGGGAGTAAACTATTAAGAAAAAGGGATAAAGGCTATTATTCTATTAGGTTTTATATTTCATCTTAACATTTTTTGCTATTACTAATATATGAAAAGGCTTTTCTAGTTTGTAAGCTGCAATATATGAAAAGCTATGTTATTATTACAGATTTCTATTTGCGTAATGAAAATATTTTTTATTGATGGGCTATTGATATTGACACGAGTGAAGAAAAAGGTAGGGAGATATCATTTAAAAATCAGTGCACAGTTGTGCATGAGCAAAACGCGTAGTATATCAATATATGACTTTGGTAATAATAATAATCTTTTATTAGACTGTAAAAGATACAAGGGAACGTAGTATATATCCCAATTAAGATAAGAGGGGGACTCATGTACACTGAATTAATGTAAACTTGAATATGGCTGTGACAAATGATCTATGCTATTCTTATGTTCTCATTTTTTAAAGAAAAATTTTAAACGGCATTTAATTAGCAACATTTTTTTTTTATTTTTTTTATTTTTTTTTAAAGAAGTACATACCTAAGCGTGCATCATTTGCTTTTAGGTATAAAAAAATCTCTCTGATTGACTGACATCGCATGACGTTAACTACCATTCTATTTTTTGATAAAAGACAAAAAAAGTGTTATAAGTACAACAGGGCATATAATGAATTCTTCCGTGTCTGGATGTGCCGCGCATTAGCCTATTTTACCGTCAGCTCAAGCTTTCTTGTTTGTTATTAGTCGGTTGTATTTGATAGCAAATTAACACATAAAGTTTTAATCCAATTATCTGCTCCCTTTTCGGTGTGCACCTCTATATAAGCCCTAATGTTCACATAAAACCAACTCATTTATCCTACTAATAGGTGTGTATGCAGATGACAAAAAAAGACACACATAGTTTCCTTGCACATTGCAAGTTGGCATGGCATAGTAGTGGTGTGCTAATAAAAAGACCCAACTCGAGAAAAATAATTAGTAAAGATAATTATCACTCTTTTGGGTCACGTATTCATTTATACCGACTTATTATTTTCTTCAGAATTCCGAAAGAAAGAAGCTTATAGCTTCTTTATGAACTTATCCTATTATCCATTTAAGCAATGCTATTTATTTGGCTTGGCAATCTAATGACTTGGTGGTGCTTCTCTCTACATATTATGTATTTATCTATATGGTCATGGAGTAGTACTTATTACTTACTTCATACTTGGGTGGTGGTAGACCAACTCCTCTCAACCAAGCATTTAATTTCGATGCCCGACAGCCCGGCTCTATTTATTCTTACAATGGAGCATATTATATACTACATAATGCCCCCATGGTTGTCATTTTTCATGAAATGTACTTAATAACAAGCTACCAGTTTGTTTGGATAAACAAAATATAAATGAAAACACAAATATCCTTATAAATATAGAGTGAAGAGAGGAAGAGAGAAAAAATAAACTGCTTCAATAAAGGAAAGAAAAGGAAAAAAAACCATTCAATTCAAACATACTCTATATTTTTGTGGTGGTGGAAAATGCTGCTTGTTACGACCATGTAACTTGAACCATTGACACAGGAAGGACACACACACACACAAAATAATACCACTTCTTCAAAAAACCGACATGACAAGAATGACAACAACAACAAAAAAGGCATTGCTTTCTCCCTTCCTTCTTTTTCTCTCTAGTTGAAAACTGATGAGTAAAAAATATATATAAACTACCAACCACCACACAAGAAAAGAAAGGAAATACACACAAAAGACGGATGCTTTTGTATTGTTATTATAGATGTTTATAAAAATATATATATACATACATAAAAGCTTTCAACTCTAATATATATTTTAGCAAGTATATTATTGTATGGTATTATATAGGTACGTATACAACAAGACCTTTTATAAGCATTTTCTTTCACATAAATAAATAGTGAGGGAACGTGTAGGAAAAGACAAGTATCAAGTTTTGTGACGACAAAAGAGCCCGAAAACCATTATACCAACACAATCCTCTGGTGTAATATTTATAATGGATGTAGTTAGCACACGACGACGACGAGGATACGAGACAACTACTAGTAGCAGTTTCACTTGTGAGCTGAAACGTGTAGCATTTGTGTGTTCATCACTATAACAGCGTGTGTAGCTGTTTTCTCAGAGAGTTGTAGTGACAGTGGCAAAGTAGCAAACAAACAAGAGAAATTTGCTATAAAGCACACACACACACACAAACACTTTTGCAGCAACTCTAATAAAAGTAGTAGAATGTACATACTTAAAGTACACAAACAAGGGAGAAAAGAAGAAAATGGTTATAAAGCCCGTCCTCCAGAGGAGCACCGCTACTACCACACGACTCTGATGGTGGTATGGTGGTAGTAGTGGTGGTGATGGTGATGATGATGATGGTAAAGGCATGTCATACTATTTTATGTTATGTATATAGCCTACGCGCTGTTTGCTGTGCCATGAAATAATAACATTTGTAACATCAACAGCAGCAGTAGTAGTGGTGGTGGTGGAGGTAGTATTACGTATTGAAGATCATAGAAAAACATCGGGTAATATCATGAGGCAATTTGGTACACACTTAGCACACAAAGTCAAGTCAGCTTCATTGAACCGGCAAGCTATTTCCACTTTGCTTTATAGAAAGGTGACAGGCGAGGAAATTGTCATCTTACAGCTTTACTATTATTATGGTTGTATAGTACTTTTACACCACACCATCATCATCACCAACACCAACACCACTGCTCTACCAGTAGAGCAGTATACTTTTTTCTTCTATATAACAACCTAACTAGGCTATCATCAAGCGCGGCGGTGGTGGTAGAAGTATTATAGTTGAAACGTAAATAGAAGGGAAAAGGAAAGATGTGCTGGGATGCACATAAAGAATTTTGTTGCCGCTCAGAGATAGTCTGTATGGTACTTTGGGTGTAGAAAATTCGCATCATTGAATGAAATGGAAAAGCACAATGACGGTGGTTGTGATGGCCATGATGATGATGATGATGATGGGAATGTGGTAATAGTGGTTTTCACCTTTTACACTGCCTTGTTTTGCTTTCTGGTGACGACGTCGACGATGAGATGCTAATGCTATTAAAAGTACCTTGCTGCTGCCACACTCCATACAAAACTTCTATAAAACTACTACACAAAGCAAACTAGGTATAATACACAAATGCATAAGCGTTATAAAAAGTGTTGAAATGAACTGTGGTTATTTGTGAAAGTGTTATTTATATAGAGGCACTATATATATCCCAATTGCTTATATATATATACGTATCCACTACTTTTTTAACATCTACTTTTATTGCTACAAGGACAATTTTTTACACAAAAGTCAGAATCAATCTATGATAATAATTTTTTCAAGTTAAAAAACTACGCTCGCTCACGGAGAAAAAAAAGTTGATTTTTTGTTGACTTGACTGCGGCTTTGTTCGAAAAAAAGTGGAATGGAAAAAGCAATGCGTGTGTGTGCTTTCAGCAGGTATATATACCAAAGTCGTTATGGGATGGATGATATTTTTTTTGTGTATGTGGTAGTGGTTATATGTATTACCGTTTTATTTATGTAAGTGCATCATCAACAACACTGTGGTGTAGTGGTGATGATGATGATGATTGTGGTGGTGGTAGTAGGCAGGCATAGGGACGACGAGAAAAGGAAACAAGTTTTTAGAAAGTAAAGTGATCATAGAAATGAGGATGGAAGGGTAGTGGTGAGCTAATATAAATTAATGGCCTTTCTCCCTTCCGTTCTCACCCGAAACTACTATATATTGTGTGTCTGTTGAAGTCTGAGCGAGTGGCGACCGACGACGGAGAACCGTACATTTTTTTGCTGAATGTTTTCTCCTCTTTTCATTCTCAATGTTCATGTTGTTACTTTTCTACAACAACAACTGCTTGAAGCTCTCTCAAAGAAATAAAGTTGAACAAGGTAATCTGGTAAAAGTGAGTGTGTGTGTGTGGAGTGGTGGGGGAAGGAGAAGAGGAATGGAGAGAGATGAGCAAGATGATGAAGTATGAGGTTTTACATAAATATTATATAAGTAAATTGGTGTCTCCAATAAGTGTTTGCTCCACAAGGAGCTTTTTTTGTTTATAGTAGAAAGTAAACAAGTGTGACAAGTACATGGAAGCTTCTACGGTGGTGTAAGGAACAAAAAAAACCGATTTACTCCGATATTTTTTGGCTGAATATTCAGAGACACTCTTCAGTCCAAAACCTTTTTTCTACACACTGTGTTTAGCATGGAGTCGACAAGAACATCTTTACCAAACTAACATTAACTATGCAATTAGATTTTGATCACGCTACTCATCGTTACAGGACATTTCCATCCTTTGTTTTCCCAGCGTCCCCACTCGGTCTGGCATGTAGATCAGGCTGCACATACCAAAGAGGGGGGTCTTAAGTTGTGTGTGCAGCCTGATCTATATGCCAGCCGAGTGGGGACGCTGGGAAAACAAAGGATGGATATGTCCTGTAACGATGATTACCATGAATTTGATCTATAATTAACACTAAATTCACTCGAGTATTTAAATTTTACAAATGGCGTCAAAATTATTTATTAGCACCTTTTGAAATTATGATAATTGGTAATAATTTAAGATGCAATAATTGTAAAATAGGTTCTTAACGTTTTTTAAAAGTGGCAATACTGAATTGACACAATCACTATTGCCGGTATAAAATTATCCCATGATAGAGATACACACACAACAAATAACAATGATTTACTATTTAACTCAAAAGTCCACATACCCACACATGCACAGTGTGCATTGCAAACTAGCAACTATACTTACTATATGATAGTGAAATAAGCAGACATACATACCTACTTTTTATGTCATATCATCATTATGCTTGATTTTTTTTTATATTTTAGAGTGCATTATTACATCTATAGAAAATGAGAATAATGGTGAATGGGAGTAGTGAAAGGGAAGAAAAAAAGAAAAAGTTAACAGAGCATAATAGTTATTTCACTCTTGGATAATAATAATGCATAAAATATATTTCTAGTGCCAAGTCATTTTCCTTGGAGAATTATTACCTTTCCTTTCTGGTTTTCCTTTCTACCTAAGAAACATCATCATCATCATACGTAACAGCAGCAAACATATTACATATACTCAAAAGAAAGCGGTATATATGCATGCACCTATATAATGGCCGTGCAGCAAAAAAAAGTCCGCTGTATAATAGTTTTCAGAAAAAAAGAGTAACTTTTTTTCTCTTCTTCTTCTCTTTTTCTTTTATATACCACCACACTATGCACTTGACGATAATAACGCAAAATGGGAATATTTTACAGGACTATTACTCTCTTGGCGTGCTTTCACTCGTCATTCTGTCTTAACAAGTTATACAAACATGCAGTCAGGAATTCCAGCAACACAAAAAAAGAAGCAAAAAGCCCTCTGGTTGAGCTTAAATTTTATTTCTATAGCCAACAAGAAAAGAAGAAAAAGAAATGACTCTTTTGCATGCTCACTTATTGTAAGCATAGCATAAAAAATACCTATTCTCTAGTGTTTTTTTTCGACAACAAGAAGAGCAAAAAGCGGTAGTAGTAGTGCAATAATAATGTGTATTGAGTGGTCTATCTTTCTTTATTGTGTCAGTATATAGGCATGATAAATGCAAAAAAAAACAAAAAAAAAGAGTGAAAACACATTGAAATGTATATTATTATTATTAAAAAAAGGACTTTATATATATTTTTTTATTATTACCATGAAGCATTTTCTTCTTCTTTTTCTCTCATGAATGCACACTACAAAACACTGCTACTCACCATAATAGAATACATCCACATTATATAACTGTTATGTAATGGTAACAATTCCAGAGTGAAGAAATGTGTCTGTGTGTATCTTTATGCTTATTTTTTGCCATATGAATTTAATGTTCCATTTTCTTTTCCATTTTTATCATCATGGAGTAATAGTAATAGCAATAATAATACATGCATACCTATATACATACATAATAAAAATATATAATACGTGCATATGCACTCATATAAAAAAATAAAGTTTGCTTGCTTCTTCTTCTTGTCCTTTTTTTGAGTTGAGCGTGTGTGGTCGCAGTATTATTATTATTACTATTACGACTATTATTAGCGAGAGAACGAGGGAAAAGCAAAAAAAGGAACATTCAAGAATTTTTTTTTTCTTTTGCCTCTTTTCCTTGAGGAGTTTCACTTTTACTCTCTCATCGCCGTGTCATGATGATCATCATCCTCCTTCCTCGTCCTCCTCCTCCTCCTTTTCCCATCTGGATTTTATGGCATACTCAAAAACTTCTCGAGCATTCATACGGTAGTTGAGCAATGGAAACCATTTTCTTCTTCTGTCGCCGCCGCAGATATATAACATAATGCCCTATTTTCCTTCTTTTTTTTCTTTCCTGGTTTCCTCCAACATTACTACCATGTCAAGTCAAGTAGTAATGGTAATAGTAGTAGTAACCTTGTGTATTATTATGTGTATGTTATTGTTGTTATTATTATTGTTATTGTACTTACTTTCTCTTCCCAAATATATATATTTGTATAGCTTTGCTTTTTTGCGTGCCGGCACTCATAATAATAATAATAATAATAAGTGTAGCCCTTTTTCAGGTCTCTTTGCTCCAAATCATAAAGCTTTGATACGCTTCCATGACTTAAAAACTGTTGGGATACGTTTTTAAACACAATGACCATGTAATATGCTAAAATGAACAGTTTTATGCTACACTATGCACGTATAGGCCATTCTAGTTTTTTCATTATCCTTGTGTATTATTATGTGTATGTTATTGTTGTTATTATTATTGTTATTGTACTTACTTTCTCTTCCCAAATATATATATGTATAGCTTTGCTTTTTTTTGCGTGCCGGCACTCATAATAATAATAATAAGTGTAGCCCTTTTTCAGGTCTCTTTGCTCCAAATCATAAAGCTTTGATACGCTTCCATGACTCAAAAACTGTTGGGATACGTTTTTAAACACAATGGCCATGTAATATGCTAAAATGAACAGTTTTATGCTACACTATGCACGTATAGGCCATTCTAGTTTTTTTTCATTATTATTATAGATCAACACCAGCTGCAGGCATACTTACCGGGATAAAAAAATACATGTATATTGCATATTATCTTGTGTATATATGCTGAGGATATAGCGACAAAAAATAGTAAAAAAACATCAACGAAATGAATGAATGAAATGCTAAAGTTACACTATTATTATTAAATGGGTTACATGCATTTGTGCAATTCAAAACTGTATATATATTTTTTTGGCATGAAAAGGGGAAATAAAATAACAGTTTCAGTTTCTCTTGTGTTGTTTTTGTTATTATTATTATATTTCTTATTGTTTTTTTTCACAGTCACCGCGGATGCCTTTGAAAGGAAAAGCAAGGAAAAAAGTCGTTACAGTTTTAGATGACTTGTACAAAAAAGGGAAGCACAGAAAAAAGCCATACACAAAAATGAAGTTGGTTTAATGATGATAATAATAATAATAAAATAATATTCACTCGTTTTTTGTACAAAAAATAGGAATCTGTTGAAAGCAGGGAAAGGAGTCTATACTCTTAGTTTTTTCTTGGCTTGGCTTAGAAAAAATACAGAAAGAAAGAAAGAAAAAATCCGCGCAGAGAAATTGAAAGCCTACAAATATATAAAAAATAAGCAAAGTGGAACACACACACGGCTTAAGAGAAACCATCGTCTCGTTTTCATTTATTTATTCTTGGATGAATTATGAGCATGAATTATGACATGGTAGTTACTACTCACAAATGCACTGGCAACATACCAATGAATATTATGTACGAACATACCTACAAAATACATACCTTTAAATGTATTATAGATATATTTGGTTCCTGACATGTTATGTTTTGTATGTAGTTTTTATAAAACATAAAAAAATGTTGATACACGCATCAAAATCGTAAAAAAAGCTAAATTGCTAAACTGAATTGACATGAATAGTACGGTATTTGCAAAGTCATATAGTTTTACTTTATGCGAGAGATAAGGAGAAAAGAGAGAAAACTAACTTGGTGTATCGTTCATAAAAAGGATCAGCAAAAGAAAAGGACGGTAAAAAGGAAGAATAATAATGCATGTCGTAAACTTTCATTCAATTTTTTTATCCCGTTATTTTCTCTCTCTCTCTCTCTCTCTCCGCCTTTTGCTATGCTCAAGGCTTTTTTATTCTGTGAATATATTTTTTTTATAGTTTTACTATATATTTTTTTGCCGTGTATATAATATATATATACCTACATACTTATCTCTGTGACTAGTAGTAGTCTTGGTATGCATAGATGAGTTTCTTTAAGATGCTATTTTCCCTGGAGTAACTACCATTTTTTCTCCTTTTTCCATCCCATTGTTCATGCTCAATGGCCCTAACCCTTTTACATTCTTGGAGCATGACATTCCTTTCGTTTTTCTTGTTATTTATGACACACCATAGCCATGCACTTATTCGGCTACCTACTACTACTACTAAAAAAATGAACCATGTCATGTCACATTTTGTGCATTTTGCTTTTTCTGGATTTCATTCCCACAACAACAAAAAAAAATATATATTACGGCTAAAATGAGGGATGAAAAAAAAGAAAGTTTTGTTCATTTTTTTAGCGAGGTCCTTTTTTGGTTTTTATTATTGTACTTTATTATTACATGGCTGAATGCTGGTTCATTGACATGCATCGTTGCGAACCTCATCGTCCTTTACGATTGTAATATGCTATTAAAGCTGCACGCTACATGGACAAAGTGAAAGTATGCTTATTTCCCGTGGACATAATCATCTGTCTTTTTATTTTTATTTTGCCTTTTCTCCTCTCTCTCTCTTTGGTCTGTATATGTGGTTTTTGAACGTTTTCTATTGTGTTTCTTATGAAAGTGGGAAAGTGTGTATAAATTTTTCCCAGAAAAAAAGCAGTAAATCTATTCACCAGACAAAATATTCATTTCGTAAATTTTTATTCAAGTCTTGGCTCATGACCACATTAAGTAAAGCGAGAAGGCAACAACTTCATACCTTTATTAAGCTTCTTTTTTTTGGAGAAATGGGATGATATGTTTGTTATCATCTCTGTAGAGAAAAAAAATGATGGCGTTGGTTGCAATAAGATTTTTCTCATCTTCATTGAATGATGTTGCTACTCACACTCACTCAATTGAAGTAAATATATAATGTTATGTATTTGTGTATAGTTTTGGATGAAAGGAAGTCCATAAGACGATTGGCATTTTATCATGATACGCTCTGCTAACTTGACGTAAAGTGGTCATTCTTATACACAAGCTATTCATGTGAAGTATTTTTTTTTTCGTTTTATGACTTGCTACTATACACTTTTTGAGCTTGGATGCCTTTTTCTTCCATTTACTTGTTTTGTGTGTGTGCTACTTTTTTTTATTGCAATTTAGGAAACAGAAAAAGCAATTGCCCAGAATGCATTATTATTATTGTACATGCCAACTACACAATCTTGCTATCAAGTGGATCCCATTTTGTAAAGTAACAAGGTTTATGTTTATATTTAAACGATTTTAATGCTGTATATTTTATACAACATTATTTTCTTGGTCTTCTCCACACTGCTTCTCTGCTATTCTATGGTTATCCCTTCAATGATTATGGCATATATTTAGTTTAACATAAAAAACCGTTATTTATTGACTGTGTGACACCACCACCAGCACATTTCCTTTGTGCCATGTACATTTTACAACCACATTGTTGATGTTTTGCGAGAGAAGAAAAAGAAAGCAATTTGAAATGTTATTTAATATAAAAGGGAAATTTCTTCTTCAAATAATCTCAATAATAATGATAATGACGAATATTATGTTTACTGTCGTAACCAGAAAAAACGTGTGCCTATAAGAAATAATATTATTTTTGCATCAAACGTGATATTTTTTGTATAACAATATATAACAGATTTATTTAATGAGTTGTCCATTTTAAAGAAAATAAACTGATGAAAGGGGCCTATATGAGTAGTGAAGCAATGTTGTAAAAATTTAAAAAGGAAAACGGTAATAAATTACATATCAGCGCAAGAATCGTGTGTTAATCGTCAAGGGCTTTCGAATGATGTATTACTTACTATAGGTAAACATAGTGATCAAATCGTGTTCGGGCACCTGCAGATCCTAAGATAGATTACAAAACCAAAGTAACGCCAGATTCTTTTGTTACTCGTCAAGGGCTTTCGAATGACGTGTTACTTGCTATAGGTAAACATAGTGATCAAATCACGTTTGAGCACCTCAGCTTCAGGTGCCCGAATACAGGTGCCTGGTTAACATACTCAACACACGATTTTACGTCTAGGTATCGATTGTCGAAAACAGAACTCAAAAATTCGTTACCGTTTATGAGATATAGTCATTTTTGTATGTGACCTTGTCGACAAGGCAAGGGGTCAGGGGTTGGTTGGAAGCAAATTGATGTCATTTTCAAATTCGGCATGTCGAGCAACCTTCATTTCCCAAATTTGGCGAAGAAGAAGAATAAAACTGGTACATGCGTAATATTATGATGTGTGTAGTGTGCAATGGTATTGATACAACCTACGAGTGTAATACGTGCATCTGCGTAGCCATTGAGTACATTTGGAAGCTGACGAATATGAATTTCCCGTCTCTGCAGTTGTTATGGTGTTTACGTCTTTAATAGCACAAAAATCAAATTCATTCTTTAAATGGGTCACATCATG
>JAITYZ010000062.1:0-10740 GCA_027744595.1 Paronellides praefectus | reverse complement strand
AAGATCAAAAGAAGAATGAAGAAAAGTGACACTTGTGAGCGTCTTTTATACTAAGCATGGATTGTCTCCAGGATGTTCAAGCATAAATAAATCTCGAATGAAAAATAAGTCAATTAGCTTGTTATTCAAATCAGGATAATTACGATAATAATGTCCCAGTTTTTAAATTATGTAAGCAACCCATTGTTGCAGCATCAGTAAATTGGATTCTAACACGAAATTGGCGAAATTTATAAATGTAATCTTTAAGCATGTTGCAAATAAATATAAAACGATTAATGCGATAAAATTCGGCTTTGCCCCAATGAAAATAAACGAATATCTGGCAAAAAAAATTATTCGTCGTCCGTTGCAAAAATATCTTTTATCAGTGTGTCCGCGTCGGGCAGTATTGACTTTAATCGCTTTGTTTGTCAAACAAGGTAAACATCCTTGCGTGCATCCTTTTTGGTGTCAAAATATTGTACCAGGATTAAAATATGAGTCCGCTTAACATACGTTTTGCTTTCGTCCAAAAATTGATTTCTTACTTGGAACGAACGTTTATAGGTCATCTTTACAAATACTCTGACCTTAGAAGCTACAACATATATGTGTTTTCCGTTCAGGATTTGGGAAAAGATAAATCCATGTTTGTGTGATGTTTTTGGCTGTTGTAATCAAAAGTTGTACGGTGGCGACTTATTATAAACAGATTAAAATTCAATAATGTGCTATATGTTAGCCATCTATTAAGTAAATGTTAAGTTTTATACATGTTTATGAATAAATCAGTTTTTAAATCCATGTTTGTGTGATGTTTTTGGCTGTTGTAATCAAAAGTTGTACGGTGGCGACTTTTTAATTTCATGGTATTTCAAAATTTTGCAACGTCGAAATATATAACATTGGTAATAATAATAAATAAAATAGTTTCATATCTACAATCATTTTCCATTCTCAAGTGACACAAAATGTCAAATGAATGATGGATGACGCCGCGACAATATTCTTAGAAATCAAACGTTATGGCCATGTAAAGATATATCCATGTGCAAATAAACCTAATTTAACGAAAAATCAAAAAAAAAACCATAAAATTAAAACAGGGCAGGGCTTGGATTTGAATGCGTTAAAATTATGATACGTTGTAAGTGTTGATTAATTTAGGCACGCATAAGTATGATAACCTGCTTTTTTTCTGGCAGCGGATTCATCAGTATTAGATCCGGGTTTTTTTTGGATATAAAAACCCAAAGGATTCCACATTCAAATCATCAGTCCAAGTTTTCTTGAATCACAGTAACAACTACTAATTGTTCTTTTTCCCTTTATACATTAGGCATTATGTCCAAATATACAATCATCGCCGTTTTCCTTCTTGTCGCCCTATGTGGTTTTAATTTGAGCAGTGGCGCTGCCACGAATAGGGTGGAAGAGAACAAGCTCCCTTTATTCTTTTTAGGGAAGTACTCTCATCCCTCAGGTCCCTCACTGAAAGAAGCTAGAGTTTCTTCCACTTCCCAGCAGAGCTACTACTTTCAGAGTCAAAATGCTGTAAGATTTGTGGCGGGATGGGCGACTGGTGATAACGACTGCAAAGCTAACCTAGGTGAGGATGCAACTCTTGTATACATTGAAACCCAAGCGGAGCTTGCTGCTGTCACAAAGTTCATCCAAAGTTCTGACGACACGGGATCCACTTACTGGACTGGTGGAAGATATAACCCTTCCACCTCGTCATTCAATTGGCAAAATGGAGTTGAGGTAGGCCCATTCGCCCCTTGGCTTCCAGGACATCCCGATAGCAAGTTAGGTATTACCAGAATTGCTTTGCAGACTGCTGGTGGCATCAAATTCCGCACCCAATTTAATACCGTCAGCAATAGATACATTTGTGAATTGAACATTCCTTCCAGTTCTTAAATTCTTCAAAACATGTTTTATTTACACACATTTTAATCAAAATAAACACAAATTTCTTGAAAAAAGTTTAATATTCGGGGGCAAAATTATTTCATTATAATTATATTTAAAAAACGACTTCATTCTCATGTCATGGCAGATGTACTAAATGTAGTTTTCAGTCTGTAATTAATGCAGGGAGAAATTGAATTTATTTTACTCGCCAAAGTCGTAGTATTTTAAGCATTTATGTATGTTGACGTTTTTGATTTAACATTCGAAACAATGCTTCGAAATAATTTAGAAGTTTTAATTCGTGAATTATGTTATTTAAGTTTTTATGGAAAATTTTATTCCTATAATCACATGATTTCAATATGTATTTTAGAAACGTAATTATTATATTCCAGACTTGCAGACATTCCAGACATTTTCTCAAATTAATGATACAATCGACAATTTTTACTTTCATTGTTAGTAAACTGTTCTGCTCAAATGTGTGTTATATACTTTCTCGTATGTAAAAGCAATTTTAATGAAATGATGACATGGATTTAAAAACTGATTTATTCATAAACATGTATAAAACTTAACATTTACTTAATAGATGGCTAACATATAGCACATTATTGAATTTTAATCTGTTTATAATGGAGCAGGGTTTATAAATAATAGTGAATTTAAAATGGGAGCTCTTAGTCCCGTTGTAAACTACTAATTTTTTTTTTGCAAAAAAAGATTAAGTATTCAACGGGCATTAACCGCTGCGCTGTAGTTTTGACATAAAATACACAAGTAATTTATATCAACAATTTTTACTTTCACTATTTTTCCAATCTACTAATCTACAAAATAAGTTACATATCTACGATTTTTTACCAGTAGAGTAGTGACTATGAAGATATCCTAATGTCCTATCACTTCATATCATTCGTTGTTTCTAATTTTTACAAAGATACCATCCACGCAATACATTTTTTATTTTGATTTATTCAAGCCATTCAAAAATGGGCTTGACTGACGCTTGTCTAAAGATTAACCAAATCTTCAAAAACCCATTTTTCTGCAACGTACTTCCCTACCGATTCGTAAAATCACATAATAATAATGTTTCCATGACACCCAATCCTGGGTTTAACCTTGGCAAAACCGGAAAACCCCTTTGGCGTTTGGTTGAATGTTGCAACACACTCATAATTATTTCCAATTTGGTGCAAATATATTTTCTCATTCGGGAATGGTCACATATAACTCAATTTGACCAACCTCTATATCACTTCTTGGCATTTTCTCTGGATTTATTAGGATTCAACTTGTACATCTGTGTGGATAAATATCTGGATCAAATGTGCTATCTTCAAACTCAGTTTCTGAAGTTGGTTCTAAAAAAGGATTCCTATCATCAACATCAACACTCTTTGTTATTTGACAAGTGTCTAGAACTCATGGTTTGGGCAGTTTTTATTTCATTTCTATTTGCCCCGGTTCTCGCTCTTGGCATGACAGTACTTCGAGAATACGACTTTATTCAGGTTTTAGCACCGCATGCTGCAACAGGACTAGTAAGGCATCTGATGACGTTTGGAATAAGTGTTCCGGCAACATTTATTCCCATTGTTAAAATCACAGCAAAATGTGTTGCCTTTGTTTTCTGGTTCTTTGTAGCTGTACACAGTGCCATTGTGGTATCTCTAATGTTAATTTTCATTCTTCAAAGCTTGGATGGGGCTTGGCAAATGTCCAAACTGATGACTGAGAAAAGCCTGAAAGGAGTTCCATTTCCAAAGTGTCTCAAATCATATCGCTATCTCCAGATATTGATCTTCCTGTCTGACGAGTGGGATAAAGACTTTCTCTTGGTGCTCACTTCAATGGGAACAGTTGCATGTGGGTGGGCAGGATATGTGGTCATCGTCATGTACAAAACAACCCCAGTAGTTGTGTATTTATCATGTTTGGTACTAATTGTTCTAATTAATATAATTAATGTAATGTTCACCTCATTGGCATCAGTTCCTAATCGCAATGGGAGGAAATTTGTAGAATGTTGGAGGAGGAAACCCCTTTCCAGCTACAACAGAAAGACGCTCCGATCATGTCCTAAAATTGGATATGCCATTGGGGCAATAAGGAACATTCGAGAGAATTCCACTCTAGTGATTGCAGATAATTTCGTGGATGTCACCGCTAGTCTGGTGCTAATGAAAGCTTTTTAATAACATATTTTCTGCTTATTTTTGTAATTGGCATATGACATTGTAATTGATTTAAAAATTAAAGTTTCATACATATATTCCTATTCCATGCATGCATTAAAATACATGAAATAAAATCAATAGAATTGGAAAAATTGACATCATTATCATCATTGGTGTTTTCACATTCGGCAAATACAATTAGCATGGCTTTCACCTGAGTATATATTGCATATTATCTCGTACCATAAAAACACTTCGACATATGCCAAAAACATTCAAAATTTACAGTCATGGCTTTTTCTCAAAATGTATAAAAATTGTTAACCGCATTTTTGTATTCACGAAAAACTCAGCAACTTAAAAACAGTTAAAATACGAAAAAGAGAAAGAAAGCAAGTGTAATAAAAACATGCAAGCAGTAATGTAACTTTTACCTTTCTTGGGTAAATGTATGGCTATGTATTTAGTATTGCAAAGCTATCATTAAACTTCAACCAAACTCATGTCTGCTCAAAAGGAAACGCACACTTTCTTCCGGCCATGACCGTAAATTACAAGCCAAGATTTTACAGTAAAATATATACATAAAAAAGAAAATTACCAACTTTAGGTTACTGGAACTACGTGCACAAAAAATACAACATTTTTTTATTTTTCTGTGTTCATAAAAACTCTGCCGTGAAGTCAAAAATGTGTGTAGTAAAGTTTGGCAATAGTAACCTCAACCCTTTTGTCCTAGCTCATAGGTATAACTACAAAAAGCAGTAATAATCACGTAATGACCCACCATGGCATATGGGCATGACACAACACGACAGCAAAAGAGCAAAATACATACGCAATACAACATACAACACAAAAATAAGTTCACCTGAACCTAGGGCACTACCACCATTAATCTGATTTATGTTGACCTATATTTAATTTTTATAGCTCTTCATTTCAGCATTCATTTGCTCTTTGCGCCAGTTCACAATCAAAATCTTGATTATCCAGTGAACTGGCAATGTGTGACAATATCTACAATACAATATATGCAGCAAATCATAAGCACAGCATTGCAAAGTGCAACAACGCCATGTCCCATATATATCATCAGATTTTTAGGTATTTTTTCTTTTGTTCGGTCCTTAAACATGGGATATTATATCAAATGCTCGATTTTCATTAAAAACCAAAACAATATGTCTTGAAGCATTCTTCTCAAAACAGGCTGCAAACTGGTCACTAGCCAAGAAAAAGAACTTCTCCTGTGTAAAAATGTAATATTGAAATACATTATAATTTTTAATAAAAAAATTATTATGACATCCGTTTTTCTTCTCTTCCAGCAAAAAAAGACTAAAAGCAGCAGGTCGACAGTTTTATATACAAAATATGCGAAAAGGAAAGAATTTTTTATCTCTTCTTCTTCCTCCACCAACATACATTTACATTACAACACGTCGGACAAGAAAGGAATCATCATCATCATCATCATCATATTTTGTTCTCTGCCCGTTTGCGTTTGTACGGTTTCTCAGGCGGATAGTCATCATAATCATCATAATATCTCCTTTTCTTTTCTTCTTCTCACTCAGCTCAGCCAGGTCCAGGTCAGTTCATAACAAGTTTTTTTTTCTTCTTTTTTGTGCATTTCTGTAGGAAGAGCATCGAGTTTGAGAGGCTTTTTTTTGCGAGGTTGCTGATAATATGATTGTGACTTTCACGATGATGATGCATACAACGTATAGCGTCACACATTCCTTTTATGAATCACCATCATTATCATTATTATCGTTGCGAAATTTTGTGAAAAAAGAAAGCCTATAGTTAAATGCGATATTTATGCGAAATATATATACATACCTATGAATATATAATATATATATATATGATGATAATAATAGGTATGTATAAAAGGAAGTTTGTCTTGCTGGATAGGAAGGCTTTCACAATCATAAAAAACATGCAGAAAGGGAAAACGCTACATATTTCTTGTTAAACCATACCAACCTCCCATAATTCATTTGGAAAGGGGTGCATTTACAGATATGTAAAAGGAAGTTTGTCATGCTGGATAGGAAGGCTTTCACAATCATAAAAAACATGCAGAAAGGGAAAACGCTACATATTTCTTGTTAAACCATACCAACCTCCCATAATTCATTTGGAAAGAGGTGCATTTACAGATATGATATGATATGATATCTTATGATATGATGGCAGTGGTGTTGATGATGATGATGATGATGATGTTGCAGCACAAAACTACGTTCCTACAGAAGTGCGGTCTGTTCTTTCGGTTACTTTCCTTTTTTTGGTCTTCTTGTTCTTCTCCTTTTCCTTCGTGATGGGAAAATCCCAATAATCCTTTCTTTCCTTTCTTATATTTTTTTCTACCAGCCAAGCGGACTGTGAGGAAATGGCAGGTCAGCAGTTCAGTTCGGAGTTCAGTGCTCAAATACAGGCACGGCTCTCACGTTGCTGCAACTTTTTGGGGCTGTTTGCAAAATGAGACCATCCGCATTCTCTAAAGTTTTGTAAGAGGAATACTAGCATGTGAGCACGATGATGATGAGGATGATATGATGATGTAAATGGCTTGGGACATGTGTGCCAGCGGAACAGCAGAAGGGAAGTCACAGAAAATTACACTTTTATAATACGACCATTTTATTCTGGTCGCATTTCGCAAGAAACGAAAGAAATTGTATCAAAGGAAAATGAACGGGGAGTAATGCGAATTGCGGATTCTCGATTTTTTCTCTTAATGGCAGTGTGTCTTCTTGGGGTTCTCCGGTGGATGTAATGACTGCAATCAACATAATATATATTATATATATAATAATAATAATACGGCATGGTACGGAGGAGAAGCTTTTCTCTAGACAAAGCCATTGATAATGATTGTAGTCATCATCATCATTTTTATTCCTCATTTTCCAGTTTCTTCGTTAAGACGAAAACCACCCCAAGCAAACAAATTCAAGTCACAGGAGACAGGCAAAGATGGGGAAACAGAGGGAAATATAAAAAGTTAAAACATTTATTATTATATATTTACCTCTATCGTTCTCATAAAAATTACTAGGTAAATTGCATTGCATTCTCACAACCAACCAACCACCATCATCCCATCTGCCATACCGAAATAATAACGCCACTTTTTATTACCAGTTTTTTTTTCTGGTGACGAATACTGCCTTACCAGAGATTCATCCAGCTTCCTATTTTTTGACTTCTTCATTTTCTTTTCTCTTTCATAAGCGACGACCTTATGCAACATGACCACACTTTCACCAAACAAACATGGGAGGATTGCGGAAAGAATTTAAGTTTGTAAAGTCGTCAGAGAAAGTACCAGTAAAACGAGATGGTTTTTTTCTAGGATAAAAAGATAACTCGTTCTCCTTACTTTCCAAATTCCTTGCCAGTTCCTTTTAAATCATATCTACTCTAACTACATAATAAACACATTGCTCATCATACCATATAGTCATATATATTAGCACTACCACAACCAACCACACAAGAAATTATGAAAAGAGAGAAAAGAGGAGAGTATATAGAGCCACAATTCAAAGCGCACCATAAAAACATGAATACTATATCATCTTTTCCACCACCATTATCAACACAACCATGCATACTTGTGTAGTAGCAGGCAACCCCGTTTGTTCTTCCTTGATTTTACATGCAATGTCTTTTCTTGTGTGTCATGTCATGTCATGTGCTTCCTTCCACCACCACACACATCCATATTGCAGAGCAGCCCCGTTTGTTCTTCCTTGATTTTACATGCAATGTCTTTTCTTGTGTGTCATGTCATGTCATGTGCTTCCTTCCACCACCACATCCATACTTTCACATTCCACAACTCATATTGCTCAAGCCCTGTTTCGCAAAGAAAGCACATATGCATTATATGTGTGTACTATATGCATTGCTATATGTATTGTTACACGCTTACAAACGCCAGCTTCTTCAAAATTACTACAAACAAAGGTAACCACTCGTACTCGGATATAAACATAAAAAATATCCTTTTATGGTTGGCCTTGTTCTTTCATGCCACTTATATGAATGGCTCGTTGTGTATGGTACATACCTTTGTAGTAGTAACGTTGCAATAATATTAACCTATATGGCATGGCATGACCATATAATCACTATTGCCATATTATAGTCTTGTGCTCATGCAAATAGACATATGACATGCCTCTCTATAATAATATATTTTCGGTATAGCCGCATGTTTTACACACAGTTTCATGCTCAGTCATAATCATAATCCTATAAATAATCATACAAGCTTTGCTGACTGACGAAGAACAAAACTTGTTCAGCAGTCTCGGTCGGTAGTAGTGTTTGTAATCTACTTTTTTAAAGCTAGTAGAAAAAATAGGCGAGGAACATGAGCTCTTTACATTTAATTCGTCCATCCATGCATGCACATAGATAGTAGTATTCTCGTACTCATACCATATCATCCATTTAAGTAGGTATTCCATCATTTTATGGGCTACAAAACAGCTATATTATGTGGGCTATGGGATATTATGGATGGATGTCGATGACTACGTACAAAACTACAACGACGACGTGTGTCATCAGACAACATATAACGGCAGGCAACGGTGAACCCATGTACCATGCCCTCATGTTAAAAAAAACCATATAGGTATATATATACGATTTACGTATGTAAATCTCAACAAAAACCCGAGTCTTTTTTATTGAGGAGTAGCGGATTGTTGTACAAAAAAAATTTTCTGGCTGCTTATAATAGCTGATGTGACGTGATGGGAAAGGAACTGAGGGGGAGGACAAGATGTGTATAGTAAATTTGGCTCAATTCTTGTGTGCTATGCTGCTGGTTGAGTTTTTTTGAGAGAGTCACATAGCAAGTGGATTGGTTGGATATACAGTGGATATGGAGACTAGTAGTGGAGAGTGGAAGATGATGAGACAAGATTCATAATAGGTATAAAAGGATATATTTATATATTTGGATGGATGAAGTTATACGTATAAGCCAGAGGGAACGAGACGACTTTATTTGGCAAGAAAAAGGAACACAGCTGGTCACACTACTACACGTTTACCAAAAACATGTTACAAGACAATAGAGAGAGAGAGCACAAAAAAATAATAGCCTCATCATCCTCACACGATGATGATATATGTTCATAAACAAAATAACATTGCATACGCACTCAACTCACTTTGATATGATGACGGCGATATTTTCATAGTATCCATCTATCATTATTACTATCAGCGTAATTTCATAGTCATCTTTATCATCATCATCGTCACAAAACCAGCAGAGGATGCATCATAAACAGAATTCAATAAAAAAATGGACAGAGAGAATAACAAACATGTATAGATAGTTTACAGCGGTATATTATATCAAGTTGGTATCGTGTGTGTTGTTATAATATTTTGTAAGTACAAAAAAAACCAATAAAAAATATATCTCATCTCCCATTACAAAAACACAAATTGAGCTCAAATGTGTCCTATTAATGTGTAGCACTAGTTTGTTTAGTTTTATGGATTTTATGAGAGGTTATAGTCTACAGAGTACAGAGTTTGCTGCTGTAGTAGTCTCATTATAAAATAGCCTTGTGTTATATTTAATCGTTGAAGGGAGACCCGTTGTGGTAGTCATCACCATCATCAAATAATATAAAAACACGATTAAAAAAATTGCACGCAAACGAGAAATAAAAATTGTTTCCTTTGCTTGTTTGTGTGGATAAGAATATTCAATAACAAAATATACTCAGGAGGACAATATAAGAATAAGAAGATGGATATTCAATAACAAAAGTGTGTCATTAAATAAAAAAGTGTATTGACAACGTGGAAAAAGAGTATTTTGATTAAAATAAAATTAATTCTTTTCTTTCTCCTTTGTTGTGACGTGAGAGAGAATTTATTATTATGAGTGATATTTGGACAGCTGGCTGGATTCCACAAAAAGCTGTTGGAAAGAGTTGCCAATAAATTGGAATGTCTTGTTGAGAAAGTCGCGCTAAAAACGGAAACTTTCTATTTATTTTACTAACTTGTCTGGGTTGTTGGAGGGAGAAAAGCTACAAGAGTGAGTGTGCTGCATAAAAAAGGGAGTTGGAATGGGACAATATAAGTTGTATTGAGGAGTATAGATTTTTATTACTGGGTCCGGTCATTTTTTTATCACCGTATTTACTTGGTTGACTGCGCAGCAGCAGAAATAAAAAAATAACAAGGGAGCTGTCGATTGTGACTACATGTGGCATTGTAACAAAATCTTTAGAGGACAAGGTGAAGGGTTAAAGGAGAAATATATTGAGGGCACCCTAACTGCGATCGGGTGTTAACTGGTTCACTTGTGATACATATTTATATATTTAACCAACGCTTTGATAAATGTGTTCATTGATCTGAAGTAAAAAAAAAGTTTATAATAATTGTGATTTGTGATCCAATGTCAAAAAGTGATACATCAATGATTTGTTTCTCTTGTCATAAATGACTCATCCTTATGACATGGCAAATCATTAAAATACGTACATATTATCATTATTACAAGAGGGGATTAGTTTGATTGGAATTGGTTTTGGGGATACACACGTGTTGTTCACTGTGATTTATGAGCTTATCATTGTTTACATTGTCATCTATA
>JAITYZ010000061.1:0-13139 GCA_027744595.1 Paronellides praefectus | reverse complement strand
CGAAATTAATGTTTTTCTCTCTCTCCTCTGTTGATACTAGTAATAATAATATACTTTTGTAGAGAGTTGAGTGAGAAAGAGTGCTATGCTGTTCTTCTGGAACAGTGTTCCATGTTCTTTTTTTTGTGCACTTCCTTCTCATATTTTCACACAAGCTAGTTCTCCCGGTAAAAAAATGGGAAGAAAAGTGGGTAAAAAGCTGTTTGTTGTTCTTGAAGAGAGAGAAAAAAGGGAATACGAGTAAAGAAAACAACACGCACTTCGTCCATAAAATAAATCTGCAAAAAAACAGATGATCATCTGCAAAGCAACGGAAAAAAAATAAGAGGGGAAAGAATAAAAGCATCTTTTTTCGAGAAGGAAAAAAATAATATGCAATGTTTGGTTTATCTGTATGTTTAGTAGTGGTAGTTAAGTATATAAATATATTTCAATCTATACTTATATTTTAGTGATAGTCGAGTCGACGGAACTAGAAGAAAAAATGTATTATTTTTTTCGGGAAATTTTGACTGCTTTTGCTCGAATTGAGTTTGTGTGAGGATCTGCTTTTGCTTTTACGCTCTATATTTTTTTTATCTCTTGAATTGTTGGGAGCATTTTACCCCTCATATATCTCTTTGGGAAAGGACAAGGAAAATAGTGAAAGTGAAGTGATGATGATGATGATGATAGAACTGCTGCTCCCGTTACGATGTTAGTAGGTAGAAGAGAGGTGGTGATGTTGTAAGAATGAGAGTAATATATGATGATGATGATGATGATGATGTGAAGATGAGATAACTACTGTGTACTGAAGGGTGAATCGGTGATGATGATTTTTGTGAAGGTGCAGGTGAGTGAAAGAATGCAGTTTATTCTAGTTTAGTCTATTGAGCAGACAAGGCTTAAAGAGACAATGACAGCAAAGTAGAGACAGAAGGTTTATTGAATAGGCAATGATACTACTATAGCTTGGCTGATGGTGGTGGTGGTAATAAAAGGAATGTTGGTTGGTTGTTGATATGATGCGATATCACTTTATATGTTATGTACCCGTCGACAATGAATCATTTTCCTTATTACATTGGATGACTATAAATATAATTTGTGGGAATAGGTGGGATGATGATGATGATGGTGGTGAGATGAGTAAAAACAAGCTTATATTCAGGAGATGGATGAAGGAAGTGGAAAAGTGGAAAACATGAGAGGTAAAAGCAGGAAAAGCCATAATCATCAGCGCCCAGTCATCTAACGCATTTCTTTCAGGATGGTGATGATCATGATGAACAGCTTAGACTATGGTGTGTGTTCTAACTCTCTGACGTTTGCGTTACAACAACAATAACTTTTTTGCTTTTCCTTTTTTTTCGCGTGATATAATGCGATGTTGATGATGATGGTGGAAAAAAATAGATTATGGGAAAGGAATATAGTGCGTAGGTACCTACGTTTATAAAATATTTTTATGCATATAAACTGAAAATTGAAGGATCCAACCTGATATGATGATCATCCCATCATGCTTGTCTAATGATTTTTCATCAGCACATTTTATTCTTAATCCATTGATTTTTTTCTTCTCTACGCTTGAATCCACTTGTACACAGCTCACGTAACTGATGGAGAACATTCATCTCTAATAAATAGTGGTTGTAGCAAAGGATGTTGACACTTGTTATTTTGTTTACGCGTTCTCAAAGTATATGGATCATAATTGGAAAATAGCATAAGGGTAATAACAGCCTACCTTACTCGCTTCCAATATTTTTCCTAAATATCGAATTTTTAATGAAGCTAACAGTAAAAAAATAGGATCGTAGGTAAGATGACATAAAATTGAAATGAAGGGCATCGCACTTACCTCACCTGCAAACTATTTGGGTACTTTGTATTATTGGATTTATATTTTATGTTTCATGGCCAAAAACTCCTACCGGATGGGTGCTATTTCCTGGATGTGTTGAACCTGGGCTGTCTGCAGTACTACACTTTATTGAAATATATGGAAGCTTGCAAGCCATCTAAATCATAAAATATAAAAATAGGAAGAAATTCGTAAAAAATATTACTTCCCTTAATTCTTTATGGTATGTTTATAGGTACAGTAAATATAAGTATGGTGTAGATATAGATCTATATATATCTGATCTCTAAAAGCACGGACATAGGTACGTATTACGTCAAGTCCAATACATGTATATTATGTACGCAGGTACCCAGTACACCCTATTTTTGACATTGGATTATGTGCAATGAACATATATCACCGTGAAGCACGTCAAAACGGAATATTACAATCGTAGCAGCAGCAGCGCTTTTACTTACATCTCTTTTCTTCCATCGCTTCGTGTGTGTGTCTCTCTTGACTTTCTAAAGTAGTCTTCTTACGCGTCTCAAGCTTTTTCATATTTTAGCCCTTGGAGTGCTGTTGGAAAAAATGAAGTGCTAAATCTCTGAGGAACTGCTATATATTGTATGTAGAAGAAAAGGGGCTATTATATGTTGAGAGAGATACGATATATTTTTTATGTAATTTCGACTTTTGCAAGAGGCATATGAAAATAGAAGTAAATTGTTGGGAAATGTATTTATCATAATATTATTTTTGGGCCATGCACATTTTCCTCGCTTCAATAATCGTTTATCATATATTTTTGTAGCATCTAATAAAATACGACCGATTCTATATATCTTCAAGTGCATTACATTGCTGTTCTTGTACTCTTCAAAAGCATTTTTTTCTTGAGCTGTAACATTTTATTTTAGTAATATATTTTTATGGCTGGCTGTAAATGATGGACAGTGATCTCTTAGTGAGTGCGTATGTATATCTAGGAAGGTGAAGCAATATTCAACGAGGCTTTTTATTTACCTCGTTGGAAAAAGTCATATTTTAAGACCTTATTTTACCTTCATACTTTTATGTAGCATGAATTATAGACTAGAAACTTTTGCTAAAAGTTGAACCATTATTACGCAGTATTATAAACTAGAAAAACATCTATCAATGCTATGTAGTATGCACAACTCTGATTTATATGGTTCATGGGTTTAGTATAGTTGAAAATAACTAGAACGTTATAACATTAAAAGTAGCCGAAAGAGTTTCCTAACCCACCACCTCAAGATCCTGCCATTATACAACTCTTCACGCCCATATGTGTTTAAGCCTCACCCCCTGGAGAGGGGGTGGATTTTGGAGGTAAGCCGATATCATATTCGTGTTTAACATGTCAAATTATTGTTAGGTACTAATTTTCAGCTCTTTACGGTTTCTCAGATCTATAGGGTTTCGCCGTCCGTACAGACAAACGGAGCGAATTCATATCCCTTGAAGATCTTTAGTTTTCTGCGGCTACTTACTAATATTATGTGTCAGCACGTCTATCAGGTGAGCTGACTGGACATCCGAACATGAAGGGTCTTTACCTGTAGGCAGTACAGGGCTTTATGTATATGTTCTGTGGACATTGTGTGTCAGTTCATTTACGCCAAGTTCATATTAGGTATTCACATATCGTACCGTACATTTTATTCAAAAATAGTTTATTGGGAAAAGTATTCTATATTTTCAGTTTATTTTATTCATGTCATGATTTAAAATCCAATTTACCTTCCTTTGTTATACTTGTAGCAAGGCATGGTTTCAAAGGTGGAATATCTACTTTTGGAAGAAATATTTTTCATAAAAAATCACGCATTCAATTTTTGAACTATTGAAAATGTAAAACACTTATTCTTATGTACTTTATGCATTTACCTCATTTCTGACATATAGTACTCACATTGTATTTTCAGTATTTTACAATTTTCGGCAATTCATTCAATACAAAGTATTTTGAAAATAAAAAAATCCTCTCCTCATTTGCTAGCAAGGTGAAAAAAGGTAGCAACATTTTTTAAACAGGAGTAACGACACAAGGATGTAGGCACACGTGAATAAAAATACAAAATTTAAATGCAAATTTTTTCCCCGAACAATAAGAAATAAGGCGCGAGAAACACATGAGTTTTTGTTTTCGTATCACAGCCTGTTTCAAATGGTGACAATGTGACATGGCATAAAAGATGATGATGATAATAATGATCTCGATCAGAGTCAAGCTGTATTTTTGCTGCATATTGACTTGGAGTAAAATAAGAGGGACACAGAAGAAGTGGTTGCCGACTAAATGAAAAAGGGTACGTATTGTAAACTGTGAGTGTAAAGTGTAACACATTTTTTGAGATGTCGTCAACCAAATAAAAAACAAAAAAAACTCATCATTGATTCTTTGTCGCATTTGCATTCTTTTTTGTTGAAGGAGTACTATTACAGCTACTTACATACGTTCGTATATTAGTATATGTACATCTCGTAGTGATATTAAGCCTTTTGTATAATAGCCTTTTGTGAGGGTGCACTGGTAAATGAAGATATGTAGATACACTTAAGTATATGAAGCTCGAGTAAGAGTTACTGAATTTCTTAAGTTTTCATTTCTATCGCTGCGCTACTATAAAGATTTGCGTGCCTTCTTGTTTGCTTCAGCGGTTATGATGATGGTTACGATGAAAGTGCAAGTGGCGGGCGGTAAAAAAAATTATACGAAAGTTCGAGGCGAACGTTGAATTGGAGTTGAAGTAAAGATAGAAAAAACGGAGCCAATATCAATTTGCATAAGAATCACAGGATTATCCTAGAGTAGCAGCCAAGAAGCACCATCATCTCATCTCGACATTACAAGCTATACAGATATATAGGTATATTATAATGTTTACCTCGTGCCTAGCAAATGTACCCATCGCCATCGCTTAAGAAATCCAGCGAAAGAAGAAAGAAAGGGGGAAAATAAAAAAAGAACAACATCTATGCAAACAGAGAGAGAGAGAGAGAGAGAGAGACGGAAAATGAAGTATGTAGTTTACCCGTCCTCACATCTCGCATAGCTTCCTGTGAAAATAAGTTTATACCATTTCAAAGAGAACCATTTTTTGTGTTCCAAACCAACTCAAGAATCTGTGACGACCTGGATGGGAAGGTATAGAGGTGATGATGATGATAACTAACAATATAACTTTACGCAGACAAGTCACAAGTCTTGTTGGGATAATATTAACTATGTCAGTTACTTCCACTTCCAGTGTATAAACTAAACTACTACCTTCCTTCTTATTTCTCTTTCTCTCTCTCTCTCTCTCTCTCACTGTTTTTGAATATGACAGAAAACAGGGGTAAAAAGGAATAATAATAAGGAAAAAGTAAAGAGTCTTCTTCACACACAGCACTACAAAAGTAAAGCAGGGCGTATATATGAGTAGGAAAAAGGGAAACTTCAAAAGCTATATGTAGGGCACTATGTGACCGTGTCTCCTTTTCCACTTTCTTTTTTTCCTTTTCTGAATAGAAAACTGTTTTTGTAGGTTAGCTAGGTGTAAAAAACACGTAAATGAATAAAGCCCAAAAGGAAAATTAAACTTTATATCCAATATCCAAAAAAGTGTGGTACACGCATTACGCTTTGATTCCTATTTCTCTCCAGTAGTGCTGCTGGCTGGTGTTGTGTGTGTTACTTTTTAATGGTTTGTGCTCCAACTTAATATAGATATTCTATTCTCTTTTCTCTCATCTTACATCGCGAATCGTGTCATCGTCGAATCCAACATTTTTTTCCATTTCCTTACAAAAAATGAAAAAAAACTCCCATTTTCATTCATTCACACTTTTACTTATAACTTTGTCAGTCGAGACACAAGACGATGATGAGAGTATAGCTTTTTTGAAAGTATCTTTTTCTGGTTGACAAAATTTACGAAGATGATGATTTTGTGACGATGGCATTGGTTGACGGCGGTGGCGGCGGCCACGGATGAACAAAAAAGTGTTGAAGAATAAAAGGGAAAGAAAAGAAAGGAATCCGTGGAGGCTTGCAAGTAAAGTGATAATATGGCGCTTTTACTTTACTACCATGCCAGTTTCGGTATGTTTTTTTTGCGGCCGTGTTTTGAGTGTTCAGTAGTAACGCGATGGCGAAGTAGGTATGTGGCCTACATCATATCATCTTTTTTTGTCTGTTGAATGGTTATATAACGAGTTTTATATACAAACATATACCTAAGCATTATAAATATATGAAATACCGATGAAACAACATTATCATTAGAAAATGGCAGGAGATATAAAGGTAGTGATAGAAAAGCCTCACGCACTGGAAAAATAAAAGAGAATGGGGAAAGATTATGATGATGGTGAGATGATGATGAAAAAGGACTAGTGTTTTTTTGTCTACTTCGTTTGACCGAGTTTTCTTTTCGCTTTCGCGCCCAGAGAACGGATATTTTTTCTTGCTGCTGCTGTTACTTTGCCAAAAAAATAAGATGGATAGATAGGTGTGTAGCAAATCCATTGAATCCTTCATCTTCGTCAGATTTCTTATGTTCTCTCTTCAAAATGTGAACAGGCATGGAGACAGACAGATAAATAGTTTGAGAGTCAGAGTGAGTGCGAGCCGAGATGGAGAGGACAAAATAAGAAAAAAAAAAGGAATCACAGTTTCTATGTTTTTTCTCTCTGATGGCGATGATAGCCATATGCTTTATATGGACTTGAGTTGGGGAAAAAGATGCAATGTGACACGAAATGACGAGCAGTGGAGGTGAAAGTCTGAAGAAATGAATGGAAGCCCACACGGATCATAGTGTTTTATCTGCAATAGCATGCGTGCGTGTGTGCAGTGCAAGAAACATAAAAATATACAGAAATCCTGCTGACATTTAGTTCGAAACATAATCAAAAATTTCACATACCTTTGTTACCTATTTATATATACTGAGAGGCCAAAAATATTAGTTTATTTTCTTATTCAAAATACAACACAAAATAATACATATAAATAATATTATGACGTACTTGTCACATAATACGGATAGACATATTGACTATTTTTTTAGATGTAGAGTTGAAAATGAATCAAAAGGAAAAGAACCGTTCGCTTCTCGGAAAAAAATGTCCCAGGTGATGTTGATAGCTATATTAAGAATGGCAGTGTACGTTATGAAATCGCCGCGCGGTGGTGGTGGTAGAGTGAATCACCAGCAAATAAACGACATGACACTCGCTCACTCTCTGGAAGAAGTCTGAGAATGAACAAAAGTGTGCATACAGAAATGTAGACGCAAAAACACACGTAGTAAAATAGTAAAAATGTATACAGCAAATAGGAGCATTAAGAGAAATCAGGAAGCTGACTACAGTACACTGAAATGTTGTGGTGTGTTTTCTGTAAAGACTATCTGGGATTAAGAAAGTAGGCAATACAAACAATACATCCTTTTGCTACTAAAACTCTGAAGCAAGCGTAGGACAAGGAGCAAAATGAAATGAAGAGAAGCATACGATCATCTTACAAAAAATACCGAAAGAAAAAAAGAGAATTTTTCGTGAGAAGAATTTTCTGTTTTTTTACTCGCTCATTCCTTTGTGTGCTTCGTGTATGAAGTAGAAAAAATAAAAAAAGTGTTCTTTCTACTTATTGCCACATTCATGGCAAACACAAGGGAAAAATATTTGTTTGTCGCATCGCGGAAAGAAGTCGTCATCCTGGATGTCATGTTGGCGACAGCTCAGGTATGGATGATGATTGTGCATTATTTGCTGTAAAGGAATGAGTTGAGTACAGTCTCGTAAAAAAGGTGTAAATATACCTACGTATGTCTCTCTCTCTCTCTCTCTCTTGATATTATTAGACTAGAGGAAAAAAGTGTGACGCTGAATGAATATGAACACGAAACATAGGGCTAGTAAAAAATGTGCAATATTTTTTGATGCAAATGAAAAGCGAGAAAATAAAAGTGTGCTTGTGACTGTGAAGAATAGTAAAGTCAAAAGTAAGTACAATGTAAGTAAGTACTCAAGGCTACTAGTGGAATATAAAGCAATTTTTTGCTCATGTTTGGATCGTAAGAGGAGAAGAAGGAGAAGACAAGATAAGGAAAAAGTAATGATTTTGTTGACAGTAGTAGGACCACGTCTACCTACAACTTACTTTGTCTGGGTTTTCTTATAATACCTAGTTGAAAACAAACAACCTTTTCTTTTTATGGCACTTTTTTTCTTATTGCTGCCTGCAAAACTATATCTGGCTCTACATCATGTACACAACTTTTTCCTTTTTGACTTATGATAAAAAAGTGGAAGAGAAAGAATAGTGTACTAACCAGATTTTCTTTCATGATGATTTCATTTATTTTGTCGGAAAATAAAGAAAATTGTCAAACTTTTGCGTTAAAGCTCACATGTGGAGAAGTTAGATTTGAAAAATTGAAGATTACGATGTACCTATGGATCATAGATGTACTTGCGCCATCATCATTGCATCAAAGTTGTCAATAACTTTGATTAACTATCGTAAAGTATGTTATATAGTGAACATTTGACGTCAAGATATCTTTTGCGAGAATAATGATATCTTATTCACTCACGTCAGATTCTAGTTCTTCTGGGAAGTTTTCGATTTTCATATTTCCTGTAGTTTAATTACCTATGTAGATATACTTTATCCTCAACCCACATAATATTGCGAAATATATATTTCATAGTATATAAGGAATGCACTATGCACTCTAATTGAAATGAATACCTATGTACATTGTACAAATCTACACCATACAAGTTTCTTAAAAATGTCGGAAGCAGATTACACATTTNTGAGTTTTAAAAACTGGAGTAATGCTCACTCTCCATAAATGAGATGCTTGAGTGTAGGCTTTAAGATGCAACTGCATCAATGATCTCATCTTCTAGCGCTCAGTCTGTCTCAGTGCTCACATTTCAGCGCTGCATGCTTCAAATTACAATGAGATAGCTTATACTGTTGAATATGTGGGAGTCATTGTGTATAAACGTGTACACATCGTGTATTTAAGCATTAAGTACACGCAGTCTACACAAATGTGGTAATGAAGATTTACGTTTAGATAACGTAATGACATCATGAATTCTTGTTTTTTTTCTTTAGAAAAATCCTTCCTTTTTTGTGTGCTACATTTCCCTCCAACTTTCCAACTTTTAAAAAGTGAAAGCCTTTTTTGTACCATATATCTACCTACATACATATATGCCACGTTGTGCCATTCTACTTATTCCTTCTCATTTAAAGAAATTGCTTCATTTCTTTTCATTAGGAATGATGATGAGGATAGTACTATAGCGTGTACACACATAGTGTTTAATGCTGCAGTCAGGGAAAACGTATATAGGCTGCTGCAGCAGAGAAGATTTTCTCTTAAGGAATTCATGCTCACGTGCATGTAAATAAGCTGTAGTGGAGAGCTTTTTTATATGTGGAGCATCAGTAGAATCATTTCTTTGAAACAAGAGCACTCATATACACACATATTATTATACTTTCTATCTCTTCCGCTTTCTTTCTCCAAAAAGAATATCCACAAGCGCGCATCTTTTACATTTTTTAGAAGAAAGAAAGTAAGCCAATAAGGCACACATGACATTATTGTACTAGTTCATGCGGATCAGTGGCCATGTGAGTAAATATGGCGTGTACCCAAAGTGAAGCAGTCACCACAAGTCCCTCTCTGCTGAAAAGAAACTTGTGCTGTACAGATACATGCTCTCTCTCAAGAGTCTAGAAAATGCATGTAATTTTGTTGTTGCATGATGATAACATTTTCTATAATAATACACTAGGCCAGAAGGGATGGATGGATATCCCATAAAAAAGTAACAAGTGTAAATGTAAATGGCGAAATAGAGAGCAATGCTGTTGTACGCCTAGAAACCACACAGGAATGCTAGAGTGGAAGAGAAAAGGGTTTCATGAAGAAACAGTTTGAAGAGAAGAAATGACTTTTCTAGTGCCCATAAATGTAGCTGTCCATTTTCCCTGATGAGATGATACGAGAGTCTGATTAGAACAAGAACTGATCATTTTCTTACTCTTCCAAACGAACACATTGTATTACAACGTGGACTGCTTGTTACTTGTTTAATGGTAGGGTTGGAGTCATGCTATATATAGCATGGATGTGGGAGAGG
Source organism: Paronellides praefectus (assembly GCA_027744595.1). NCBI lineage: Eukaryota > Metazoa > Arthropoda > Collembola > Entomobryomorpha > Paronellidae > Paronellides > Paronellides praefectus. The sequence goes on along the minus strand of JAITYZ010000061.1, from coordinate 3,121 downwards.
ATACTGCAAATGAATTTATCTATAAAAACCACAAAATGAGAAACAAAAATTGAAGGAACAAACAAATGCAAGCCTAAAGTGATCTGCATAGTCATTTGTTCATAAAATTTTCTGCAGACTTCGGCATAAATCGTCACAAAAGTACTTCGACATTTTACCGGTAAGTTTATGCATAATTAAGAATGCAGGTTTAGTAGAACTCGGTATGAATTTTAATAACAACTAATTTATTTATAAAATATGTGTAACAAGATATGTAAGAATCATTTTAAAAAATTATTCTAATTCAGAAATGTTACTTAATTGTGCTATGTAAGCTAAATTACCTACTGCTGAATATGAACAAATATATTTACATTCCATTATTTCAGAAATAAAAAACATTTTCATCGTTTCCGATATTTTAGACACTTTAAATACTAATGACAAACCAGAGAATGGTGTTGTCGTAATTCGCCGTACCAATACCAAGGGCAAATTAGCATTCTCACCTGAGAGCAGAATAATTTTGTCAATAATGTATGCATTGTTCTTAATTTTACAAATAGAATTTACAAGTTTTAAAGTGTCACATTTATAAACATTATAGCGCTTACGATTTACTATAACATTTTTATATGAATAACCTGTAATAACTCCGTCAATGCCAATTGCTGACAGTTTTCTTTTCTCCGAATCATTAAATGTATACAATTTTCGAGGCCCTAGAAACACATAGTCGCCAACAATTTCACTTTTGACATTGAACTTTTTAAAGTCGACCAAAGAGTCAAAAAATCTTTTCGATACTTGGTTTACAAACCCAAGCCTTCCAACAGATATTACATGTTGAGTGATTAACACCCGATTAATTATTTGCATGCAAACACGGTTGGGGCCAGTAAATAAAGCCGTTAGTGTACCATTCACATGCTCGTACTGAAACAATGAATAAGACCAAAGAGGGCCCCAGTTTTTGACACATTGGCAAGTATGCAAAAGAAGGTGCATGTTGAATGTACAAATATTATTATCATATAGATTTGGGGCAGCATAACAAAACTCCCTCAGCAGAATATTCGCGTTCGCTAAATCTTGCTCCGTAATCTGGTCCGAATTTAATAGAGTAACACCTTGCACAAATTTTGCAAAATGTTGCAGGTATACCGGTTTCAGAATTCCATGGAGAACTGGAATCGCAAGCATCATCCATGTCTTCCATTCACTTGCTTTCCAATATTGAATGTCTTTAAGATCACGTGTAACTCGGCTACAATCAAAAGGAACTTTGCATTTGTTAAATAGACGACTTATTTCGTCCAATTTCGTTCCAATGTAGTAATCCTTATTGTGATTTTTTGAATCTATCCATAGAGATGTAAATGAGCGGACGACTCCTAATAAACATGTATGCATATAGTCAAACACAAATCCTTTGACAATATAAAATTGTTTGAGTAGAAGCAACTTTGATGCTGCCTTAACCCCCAAATGTTCATCGGCATTATTTAGTTCCAAATTTTCCTGCAGTGCCTTTAAGTGACCTATGAATTGCTCGTGATTTCTCTGTTCTGCTTGTTTTGGAACATATACCCATTTCCTGTGTTTTCCTTCCATCTCAAATGACTCGCCTTTTATTAGACACCACGGACAGCCATATTTGCCGTTGAACTGCTTCAGTCCTTGAAGTGAACATCTTGCAACCGAATCAGCTGCAATTATTGGGAAAAATACCCTTGACCTTCTACTAATTCCAAAAAGTGTCCATTCGATCGGATTCACCGAAAGCTGATTACATTGTTCTACAAAAGGAAGTAAAAATGTCTCAAAGTTAGGCTTCTTTGCGCCAAACCAAAGTCCAGCTAAAATGGTTTGTTTGCGACGTAATGCGTAGGGTAGCTCGTTAATTGACAAAAGGATTGGCCAAATGCTGACACGAGACGAATTAAATATGCTGACTCCATCAGTGTTGATACTGCAAGTAAAATCATCATCCAGTAATTCTAAGGACTTGTAAGCCTGCCCATCCATGATATCTCTGAGTTGTGCGCCCTTATTAGTCTTCCGGTTTAGTAATTGACGGGAAAGATTGGATTTCACTTGTTCGTTTGTAAGAATGTTTTTAAAAGTTTTTCCTAGATCAAAAATTACAAAGAACTTTCCCGATTTCAGCAGGTCAACTTTTGAAATCTGTTCACTGCAGCAATCGCAAGTAGTACTTCCTTCATTAATTATTGCATCGCAACCAGTGCAATAAAAATGCTTAACTGCGGATGAAAGATCAGGGTTTATTTCCTTCTGCAGTAAATACGTTGATGTTGGTATTTGCTGCTGTTGGGGCATGTGAAAATTTATCAATGTGATCAGGTCGCTAGTAGCTGATTTTGAAATCCCATGACGTATAATAAATCCATACACAAGCAATATACTTTCTTTTCTGGTAATTCTTGAAGACGGATAAAGCGGATTGGAATTTTCCTAAAGCAAAGAGGTTCATTTAGTTTCACCAATACATTTTGGCCCAATTAAATGTATGCCTAAATGAATAATAGTACCTCCATGTCATTGTAACTACTAAAATCCTCTGAATCTGACATTTCTGTTTCCGAAGGTAAGTTCTGAGGTTGGGTATGTTCACTTCGGCTTTCGACTTCAACGTCATTGCAAATTTCAAAAATGTTGTCTTGCTCTTCATGAAATGGGCCGGTTGATGGTTGCAAGGTATGGTCCAGAGCAGGGTTAAGCTTCCGTGGTTTGGTCTTTGCAATTTAACAGTTTTTTATTATATTATGATCATTTACATTGGATCTTTTTGGAATGCGATTTTAGTTTGTTAATGTATGGTATTTACGGCTCTATAACGGGTCCTTCGGGGGATGCTAGTTGGTGTTTGACCACCACTTCTAAAGTAGCTTTTGTAAGATTGCCGACTTGACATTTCTTGCGATTAAATTGTAAATTAAAATAGAACTAAATTGGTCAATTGGATTCTTTAATTGTTTACACTTTAACAAAAAGTAACATTACAGCTGATGAATTTCTGGAACATCAACAAATTTCTATATATGTGGCTGTTGCAAAATTGGATCATCGTAGCGTAAACCTATGTTATGACGTATGTACACCCGCACTGGAATGCATA
>JAITYZ010000060.1:0-36228 GCA_027744595.1 Paronellides praefectus | reverse complement strand
GGATAGAGGCTTAATAGTTGCAAATTATATATATGAGATAGAAACATATATATTGTGCAATTGTGCTATATTTATTCAACCAACATAGATAAATGTGTGATGTGATAAACATCTATAACATACGAATTGTTTTCATGTGAGATTACACAACATGTAAACAAATATAACATACATCCGCCAACAGGCTTTGAATTTCCAGTAAATTCTTCCTAATTAAATTTGTGAAATTCCAGTGACAATCAATAAAGACTATTATTATATTGCTAGATGAATTATCAAACTCTTCCAAAAAACCACCAAGGACAGAAAAATAAACTTGGCAATCATTTGAGATGAGATATGAGTTTGTGGAAATTGTAAATGATGTAATGAACCAATAATAAATTTTAAGTATGTAGGTTCCTACTCATTTTAATTGCAGAGTAAAAGTGGGATCAATTTCTGTAGTGTTTACGATGTTATACATTTGATATGGGATAGTATACATAAATAGGTGGTCGATACGCGTTTTTATTGTATTTATTAAGACTTGTTTGAGTTTGCGAGCAATCAGTCTAAGTACCGATCAGCTCTGTTCATTGTTATACATTCCTCTCATCTCTCTGTATTATTTTGGCTATATGTTGAGCTGAATTTTTCAATAAGCCCTTATACTAATATATTTGACTTTTTGCATACTCTCTTCTGTACAAAATCTGCTTGCAGTAATGGCCATCAAACATTTTATAGTGGAAAGAGATGTTCTGGCAAGTATTGATGAAACCTATATAGTACTTCTTGAGAAAATGCTACGCGGGTAGTAGTAGAGCATAATATTGGTCCTGCTCACCACTATATGTTCTATCTATTACAGATTTGGCGCAAACAGCAGAATCAGGACTTGTTGTTTGTATTATTTCAAGCGACGGAAAGGCATCATCACTATCACCACCGGTGCGGTATCTGTTCTCGAGAAATCCTTGAAATGGGACCAAGTTGAAAGTTGAATAGCGGACGCAAGTACCACACACAAAAGTAGATGCAGAATATTATATAGACAGAGAGAGAGAGTGAAGATACAAAGCTGAACTGGATATATGCATGGAAAATAGGAAATGAGAGATGGAGAAATTTGTGAAGCATACAAACTCAAAGAATACACACAGCATGTATTTATATTTCTTGTATGGATGGAGTAAAAGTAGCATTGCATCGACTTGACTGATTGTGAAAAGCAAAGTGACACACTTTTTTTTGCTAGTTACATATATATAGCATTATATATAGTCTCTTTATGAATGAATGCTTTGTCTTGTCTCGAAAATGGGATCTACTATTTCATAATAAATAGCATTTATATATGTATAAATATATAACAATATACAATATGTAGGTATATTCAGCAAAAAAAGAAAAGAAAGGAGAAAAATCGAAATAAGTTGGAAAGTAATATCAGATTCGCTTTATATAAATAGGTAGCCCTGTTTGTGCAGAGAGAGAAAATAAGACAGAGGGAAAGAGACCACAGTTTATGGGGGAAATGAATAATGTGCTGACCTTATACGACAAAACTGTGTACAATACACTTAACGTCTGATCCTACCACTTTTACCCAATCTCTTTTTACCGAAAAAGCAGCAGCGGCAGCGATAACATTTTATTTGTTCTAGCATATTTTACTTTAAAAAATGGATTATATACAATATACACATATTATACACAAGAAATAAATATAATTATGCGCGATTTTAAGAGAGTATATTGATGCATGTAGGTTTCCATAGAATTATGAGAAGAGAGCCTTCTTCTCTTTCTCCTGCGAATAATTTATTTGATGTTTTCATACTCATTTTATTATTGCAGCAATTGCCATCCTCAAGAAAATTTCCTCTTTCCAACCCACTGCAAATGGTCCATTAGTTTATTTTTTAATAACCAACAGAAACTGGTAATAAAAATAGGCACGTCGAGTGTGTGTCATTTATTCCTGCCAAATATTATATACCAAAAAATACACTTTGCAATAGCAGATATCTACAATATAGCTTGAATGTTTTTTGGTGTACATATCTACATATAGGTAGGTAGGTTGTTTATTATTATTACAGGTTAGAAACATGAAAGTGCTTACCATACTACCAATCAACATCATCATCATCATCTCTATCACATCACACACACAGTAAATTCCATTTTTATTTCGTAAACACTCACCACACAGGACAAGTAGTCACCGCAGCACTACAAATTCAATTTCGGCGTGTGTGCTACCAGTGCAGTCATCATAAATACTGCAATTTTTGGTCCTTAACATCATTCCAAGGAATAAAAAGGTAATATAAAAACGTACATACCAAAAAGTATGTACTTTTTCCTATTTCCTGCTGCTCATATTATATTATATGTGTGCACATAATATTATATACCTACATATTATGCTTGCTTCTTTGCTGGTTTGCACATTTATATGGCTTCTTTATTATCCCAGATAAGGAGGAAAATAAGTAATAAGACAGAAAACTTAACTGCTTTCCGCTCTATTTTTCTACTACTACTACTCTTGCTTCATTATCTGTGCATTATGTCGATATTAGTGGATTTTTATTGGGATTGTGAGATAGAGGTACATACTTACTCCACTACCGCCGCCGCCACAAAATCGGCATGTGGGTACATATAATAATATGCTTGTACTCTTTGTACATGTGTACACATATAACTACATGCTATAAATGGAGTTACTCGACTAGTAATTCGAATCGAATGAAAGTCCTGCAAGTGAATGCATCATGTGTGCATCGTCATGATTATCATCTTTAATGTCGTATAAACATTATAAATGTACTACTTTGGTATAAATGTCCACGGTATATTTCACTTTTACTCTCTCCATTTTCCCTTAAATTTTCTTTTTTCTGGAACTCCAAGGTTTTCCAAGTAGTTTTACATACCGGGGCAATACATACATAAATACCTTCAACTATGGCATAACTGCTGCGATGCCTATGACGTTGTATGTATAACAGCAAAACTCTGTCGTGATATTTCTTCTTTTGCTTTTTATGTTGTGTGTGGCTGTGTATCCCGTGCCGACCCATCTTCTCATTCAATAATAAAAATGGGACCAGTGCACCACCGCACTGTTTTCATCATTTTGCTTTATGTTTTTCATTCTTCTTCTATGATGGCTATATAGGAAGCTACACATGAGTTGTTTGGTTGGAGTTGCTCTTTCACTATCCACCAAGCTGGAACCTCACTCTTTTTACTCTTCTCTCTGTTACAGAGTTGCGGTCTGAAATACGAACGTGGAGAGTATATATCAAAGGACATTGTAGTCGTCGCCGTCGTGCAAAAAAAAACAGAGAGAGAGAGCTTTAACTTTGGTAGCGGTTGTTAGTTAGATGGAAAAAGAGAGACCCAGACCAGAAGCAGGAAGGGAGAAAAGGAAGTGTGTAATATTTTGTATGTAAGCAGTAAGCAGCAGCAGCAGAGAGCTAAATTCTGCTTGTTACATTTTCTCCTTTTAACTGAAAACTCTCTCACACACACGTACATACTGGCAGGAGGAAGGCTTTTTATTACCCGGATTCGAGTAACTGGAGCTCAGTTGCCTCACAGATTCTGTGAAGAGCAGGTCGATTCTATGTTGATAGGTTTATTCGTTACACAAATCCAACGTGACAAGAAGGAAACAGGCGGGGGGAAAGAAATACATTTTCTGTTTTCTAGTCTCATGACAGAACCAGAAGAAGCAAAGCTAACCTAAATATTTCATAAAAGCGTCCCATATAAATACGTACACCTTTTTTTTATCAGCATAGCACAGTATAAAAACGTGAAGCAAAAGTTGGAAACTTTCAACATCAAAAAATCTACTTACCGTTTTACGCAATTCATTAAAAACTTACAGGTATACATGTGGAAATCGATTTCTCAAGGTGAATTTCTCAACAACAACACATAACTCTATACCTACATATTATTATATATAAAACTAGGAGTGACTGCTGGAGCAGTTTTTCTATTAGATCCTTTTTTTATCACGGCTGAAATTCAATTAATTTTCTACAAGAGAAACTGAATCAACACCTGTGAATTACTCTGAGAGTTGTTTTTGAAAACGAGAAAATTACAAGTTCTATAATATACACTTTGGCAATCAAATAGTTTGAATGACTGCTGTGTTTGAAAAGCCTATAAACTAATAAAAAAATTCCTGTCATTATTGTCATCATCCCGAGAAAGTGAAAATAGGATTACTTTTGTTAATTGTGTTTTTTCAAAAATTGCAAAGCTTGTAATAAAAAATAATCTGGTTTTCTTCTTTCCTAAAAAAAGTCAGTCAACAAGTTTTTGTACAACATTGTTATACTGCTGAGCAAAAGGAAAAGACTTTTACAAACTTAAATTGATGAATTTTCTAATTTATAGCGACTTTATAGTGTTTTGCGATTACAACGTTGGTGTGATAAGACCCATTATACCTATTATATAAAATATATGTATGTATTTCCCTTTCACACCAATTCCAATCTCATAATAATGAAAAAAGTTGGTTAATCTTAAAATAATACAGCAAAATTTTAAGAGACATCTGGAGGAAATTGAACTTTTTCTTCTTCTTCCTTTATGACACATATAAAAACACATACAAACCATTACAGTTACAGAGTGAAAGTGAGGACGGGAGTGCAATAAAATGTGATTTTGCTCACATATACAATAAGTCAGAGCGCCAATAATACATAAAACAACATAAACATTACCACAACATACACACTTTTCCATGTCACGAGTAATAAATTGGATAGATACACATATAAACCGACAAAGGGTCGTTAAAAACGGTGTGTGTAAGTGTGTGTGTGTTTCGTATAACGATTTACTACAACATTCCTCATCATCCAAAAAATAACAAGCTTCACTTCACTTTTAAAAGTTGTTGTAGAAAAACGGCAAACATACCAAGCGAGTCTCACACAGGCACAGTTGCACAGGGACGACAGATTGGTGCAGCAGTGCAAATGTAACAAAAAAACTAGCATGCCATATCATCATACTACTACTACTACCACCCTCAACAAGCCACCATCACCAGAAGAAGGAGAAAAAGACACACACATACACGGTGGCGGCGGCAGAAGCAGCAGCAGCGGCAGCAAAACGAATGATGAGCTATCTCAGTGACTGTGAAAGTTTATCCTTGTCAACAAGCCCTACTTATAATATATCCTGCACTCGTTTTATTATTCTTAATAAAAGCAAACCTCAACTTCCATAACTCTTGTTTTCTCTTCTGCAGTTATTGCAATCATAATAAAAGTTGTAATAGTAATAATACGGAAGTGAGGAAAAGCTATATAGATGTGTAGAGATGATGAAACTGACTTGACTCAATGCAAAATCCGATGTACATACGTACATAATATTAATCTTTAGTAGTAACTGCAATGCTGAAGGTTCTATACACGTATATCTCTCTCTGCTCTACTAAATAGAAAATATAATGACAAGTTGAGCCATCATAATAATCCGTATTAAGAGCTCACATATTACGGCTATACTTTATAGCTTCCAGCATCTTTCTTGTTCTTTTTGTTTGAGAGAAGAGGAGTAAAATATATAAGACAGTTAAATAAAACAGAAGCAGCAGAGATACTAGAAACAGTTTTCGAAGAAGAAAGTATGTGAACTCTCGTGTGTGTACATTCTTTTCCTATGAAAAAAAGTTGACAGTGAGAAAGCGAACGCTTTTTTTTCTTGGACTGTAGAAAAGAGGATCAGTTACAAGAGGAGAGGAGAGGAAGTTTTAGCATTGCGTTGCGATTGCACGCTCTGTGAAAACGGGAAACATTCTCTGCTTGTGTAAAGATTATAAAAGATTGTGTGGTCCTGGTCTGGTTTGTGTGTGTGTGTGCGGTGCAGGCAGTGATGAGATGATTACTCTTCTTCTTTCTGATGATGATGATGACGGACCTATGTATATACATTTTTATCGTAAAACTTGTACCGTAGTAATAATAATAACAACAACGTCAGTGTAGGAGTGTATCAAAATATAACGGATTTTTTTTCATCATCGCTGCATCAAACATTTTACTTTTTTTCTATATCCAGCTAGCAAAGTAGCAGTTCTACTACAACTACCCCACATCATAATAATCCAACATATACCATCCAACCCTAAAACACCAACGGCCACCACCGTCATCATCATTATTATTATCATCGTTGAAGATCAAGTAACAACGAGCAAATAAAACTGTACATATACCGCCATCATCAATATCATCCTATCCTTAATCGCACCGTATGTCGGCTGGTGTGTTTATGTGCGTTGAAGAGTAAAAGCACAAGGAAAAAGAGAGCGAGTGTAGATGCATATTACATATACAGTCATCATATCATCACATCGTCCTCCCTCTTCTTCTCCTCCTCATCCATTCACCACCAATGACATCAATCACATTCGGCTCAAGGAGAATGTCATATCGTATGATGTACATGAGCCTAGAAGAAAATGTCATTTCCCGTATCGTTCAACTTTGACATAATTCTTTTATAGATACTTCCCCACACGCTACGCAACATTTTTGAAGTGAGAGAGTTTACAAGGTATACACTCTCTTCTCTTCTCTTCTTGTCGAGTTGACTATAAAAAGATACTCTTTTTTGAGTGGCGGTGTATATATCTCTGGTCTTGTGCCTATGCTTGGTCCTCTTACATACAATGTTACATTATATAACATCCTCTTCCATCATCAGTTTCTCTTTCTGTACTAAAAAAGTATCAAGAAAACGGAACAATGTGAAATGTTGAAAGAGAGAGAGAAGAAGGAGTATTAAGCTGTCGTATGAAATGGAAATGGTGAACTGGAGAAGAGAAAGTGAGAGCGAGAGCTCTTCCTAGTAATATCCTACAACGTGACGCGACGTCTTCTTCAACTTGAAGACTAAAGCTTCTTCTCTTCTTACATTACTTACACATATACACTTTATTTCTACATCGTCCAAAGAGGACTTTCAACGAAAAGACAGTTGAATGCTAGACAGCTGACGAGATATTATATATGAAAAAACCTGTGTGTCTGTGTGCGTTGCTCCTTGCTACAACACGCGGTGAGATGCTTGTTCATTATAGTAGTTCAATGTGTGTAGTAACTGAATGTAAACACCATCAACACGCCACCCTTTCCTACCTTTCGACTTTGTAGAGTGGCGGCGGTAGTTAAGTTGTGTTGTACTTTTATTATTATTCCTATAAGAGCAACCGGAAGACAGAAAAAGAACATCCGTATTATTACGAGACGCAGGAGTATAATATAGAGTAAAAGAAAGCATATTATCCTTGTCGTCATCATCAAAGTCAAAGTCTACAGCTGCGGAATAGAATAACATAGACACATACACTTTCCTTCTTTTTTTCTTCTTGTTAAAATTTTGGATACTGACTTTTTCTTCGTCTTCTTAGTCTTGTTCAGCAAAGGCTTTACCTTTCCAAGAAGAGGAGGAGAATAAGACGACAGGTAGAAGAAGAAGAGTTCAAAAGAGTGACGTTGTAGGCAGCGCAATAATAATACAGCAACGATATACTAAAGTTTATTTTTTTCGTCTACTGCTTCTTGGGGGAGGATTAAGTAGTATAATATAGACAGCTTAAAAAAGGAAGAAGAAAACAGGAGGATTTTTTACAGCCGAGAGAACATTATTATCACTCTGTAAGAAAGTAAGCAACAAAAACGCACATCATCGTGAGAAGATATATCTTTAAAAATGGAGGAAAAAGGAACAGGTTGAATAAAGTAGGTAACTGTCAGCTTTACTCTCGGTGAGAACGTGAACAACTCTGAACAAGGGTATGTAACACCATCAATGCCAGTTATAATACCGCTGAATATGGGGAAAAATAAACAAACACAAATAAAAAACATGATGCATAATAGCTGCGACTACAATGATGTATGTACATTACATGTATTCCATATGCTTTATGTAGGTGAATGAAGTGAAATATTAAACAAAAACTACTTGTTTTTTTCTTATATAAATGTACGTTTTTTATTATTATCTCCATCAAAATAACAAGAATAAAAAATATATAGAGGTGCGTTTTACTTACACAACAAGAGAAAGGTGTTTGGAATCAGTAAAGTAACAAAAAAAGAAACAGTTTGAAAAGTTGCTTTCTTTTTCGTCTTCCTTCCCATCTGTTTGAAAGTCCACTGTTGTTGCTGCTGCTTCACTGAAAGGTAAAATATCTTTATTCCTTTTTCTCACATTGACACATACTGTTTGTTTGTTGCATGAAATGAAGTAAAGCCTGCCTTTGATTTACAGGAAAAAACAAGAGAAAAATTTCGTAGAGTTTGTATATAATAATAGGTAATGTATTTATATGCCAGTGCCTCTACACTATATATGCTTGCTTATATTGTTGTTGTTGTTATTGTGAATTTTACAAAGCATACTTTGATCACACACACTTCATTTTCATCTCGGCTTTGTGTCAACTTTTGAAGAGAAAGAGAGCAATATTTCTGCAAAAACAAAGTAAAAAGGATTTTTTGCCTACCTTTCCCTCAAATTGTTTTCAATCCATGAAAATCTCTTTACCTTTCTCTCTCTGTAATGTTTATGTGAAAGGGGTATATGTATGTAAGGTTATGTATGAATAGCTTGAACTTTTTTTTGCTTTGCTCTCTTTGTTTTGGTGAGAAAGGAGAAGAGGTGGAGTGGTGGTAGTTGGAAGATGGATTGATCTCGTTTCACAAGACAGGGAATTGAATTGTTCTATTTTGCAAAAGTAGAACGAAACACAGTAAGCACACAAAGTATAGACCAACAGTCTACAAAGCTTATTTAGTCTGTTTAGTGTAAAGTAGTGCTATATAATACGCAATATATATGCCTAGTATTAACTTGGTAAAACAAAGTTGAGGAAAAAGAAAAACAAGACAACATTTATGCAACACTGTTACCCTTCTCTCTCTCTCTCTCTATTCTTTAGATAAACTTTGTTTCATAATAAATATACATAAAATGTCCAGTAGCAGTAGCAGCGGAAAGAATGTTTTGGTGAACGAAAAGCACTATAGCCCCAAAATACTGCTGAATACAACAAACAGAAAATAAAGAGGAAAAAAACAATAACGCGCAAAGGTAAAAATAGCTTATTATTAACATAATAAGCATGTATATTATGTAGAAACCCATACTTCACTTGTGTGTGTGTTTGTTTGTGTGCGTGCAAAAGAAAAGCGAGGAAAGTAAAAAAAATGCAAGAAAAAAAACTAGCAGCGTTTTCTCCTGTCGCATGCATTGTAAATCAGTTGGAGCATATCAGTAACAACAACAACATTTTCCTGTCAGCTTATGAAACTACATCTAATACAGTCAAGTCAGAAAAATAAACGGGGAAAAAAGTATGCTACACACACAAAAAAAAATTCGACAACGACAATACACCATCTTCTCTTTTTTTCTTGATGTTTTTTTGTTGTTCTTTCACTTTGTATGGAAGTGACTGAGACTGAGAGTGAAACTCACAAACAAGTAAACTTCTTTTTTGGCGTGTTTTATTTGCTTTTTTGCACAAAAAAAAGCGAAAAATATCTTTTAAGTATCAACTAAGTATCAGAAACAAAAAAAGAGAAGAGTATCAACTAGGCATTAGGGTAGAGGAAGGTATCGGAATCAACTCTAGAGGCTCATTTCTTGCAGCTCAAGTCTTCTAAAAAGAAAATGATAATAAGAACAAAAAAAAAAGAAAAAAAAGCAGAAGAAACCACCCAACCAAAGCAGCGACAGCGTGCACATTTTTTCATCCTACTTATTATGTATGTACTATGTCATCATCATCATAAGCAGCAGCCAGCCTAAAAAACTTAAACAACCTATTACAATTATTCGAATAATTTTTATATGGAAAAAAGTAGACAAGAGATATAATGGAAACAAAGGACTAGAAATATAAAATAGGAAGAGAAAAGTCTGAAAAGTGTAGTTTTTTATTATTTGTTATACTACTGTTCACTCCCCGTTTTTTTGGGTGATGATGACGGTGGTGGTGGTGGTGGTTAGAATGCTGAGCTGGTGTACTAGATATGTTGAAGGACACGTAAATACACATTATATTTTTGGAAGATAAAAAAAGTAAAGAATAAGAAAAAAAGAAAGAACATTTTCAGATCTTTTCGCTCTGTTCTTTCTCTGTGTGTGGTTGTGGTTTTTGTTAAAAAGTACTTTGTTTTAAGAGTTGTACATCCTTCAGCTGCACTACTACTCCACACCATCCCATCCCAGCCAAAAGGGGGAGAATATATACTACCACCACAAACACAAGACAATTTTCTTATTCTTTTTCTGGGCTATAACTCCTGTGAGTGCACTAGAAGTAGAAGTTGTAGTAGTAATAGAACAACAACATGAGTTAGTAATATTTACTACTGGCCCGGTTGGTTGTACTTGTTCCTCTTCTAAAACAAAAAAAAAGTTGTTGCTGCCAACAGCTGCCTCCGGTGGCGGTACTGCTGGTGGTGGTATTATTACAGGGTACTTTTGTACATATTATACTACTACTGCTACTATTATTATTATCATTATTATGCATTGTGTATTTTTATTACAAGGGAAAATAGATAGTATATAGCTGAGAGAAAACTGAGAAAGTAAGTAGGTAGTTTTTTTTGTGAAAAAACTGAACTGAACGTATATTATGTGAGCGACTAGTTTCCACAATAGTTTGGAAGTGGATCAGTAATTTGCAATTGTCTTCTAGAAGATTTGTTACACTTCTTTCCCAAGAAACAAAACTAGATTTTTGTGTGTGTGTGTGTCTGCGTGTGTGTTGGTTAGACAGTCTGGTTTAGTATGGTGCGGTGTCTGCAACAACTGTGTCGTTACCACCGCGTTCTCTCTCTCTCTCTCTCTCTGGCAGGGTTTTAGCTGTTCGGTTCCAGAAAAACAAGTATAAAGTGAAAGTAAAAGAGAAGAAGAATAGAATAGGACGGCAGAGTGGAGGAGGAGGAGAGAAGAAGGGCTTAAGAGGAAACAAATTGCGGTGAAAAAACAGGCAACAGTCATAGCTCAGGAAGCTACTTACCCGCCACTGCCACCAACCAAAACACATACACACACAAAAGAGAGAGAGAGAGCCAGAGTAAACTTGCTAAAGTATATTTTGTATACTCCCACAAGTAAGCAATAATTCTTTTTTGGTGATATCAACATTTTCACAGGGTTATTATAAAACCGTAACGGAGCTTACAGAAGAGTTTAGTTTATTGTGTTTAAGAGTATAAAAGTATGTAGGCATAAAAAATAATAATATGCTTGTTTGCGTACAATAATGAATGTTCTCTTCATACAAAAAAACCCCTTACAATCCTCTGTATACCATATCGTCATATAATTTTATGCGGTAGAACGTAATAAAAACTGTTTAAGACTTTCATAAAGTATGTAGGTATGCATGTATGGGTATTGATTCTTCTCCTTCCAAAGACGAATTACTTTTTTCTACGTTCTCTCTCTCTTGGAGCAAAATTTGTAGAAAAAACTATTTATGCATGCAAGCGTATATATATATCGTGTTTACTTTTCCTTTTTTTTACTCTTTGCTTCAAGGGAAAAGAACCTTCCTTGTTTGTTCTATTATCGCTTTAAATACTATAAAATACACATTGAGACTTAAACATTTATTCTGCTTTACATATAATGGTTTGTTACATCTATAAACTTTAAATAAATACGTGATTTCACTCACAAAACTAAACTTGAAAAGAGATTGCGCGAATATCTATAAAATACACATCCATACTTAAACATTTATTCTGCTTTACATATAATGGTTTGTTACATCTATAAACTTTAAATAAATACGTGATTTCACTCACAAAACTAAACTTGAAAAGAGATTGCGCGAATACAGAGCTAAAAAAGAAAGTAGCTTGTTCGAGTGTTCTTCAAGCTTCAAATTCATGTAGCTTTTTACTATTTTTTTTGTCTAATGTACCTATAGACATTTTCTATATTGTGTGTGTCTCCTCACTTTTGTTTGTATCAAACACACTGTCCCTCTGCAGAAAAAAAGGTGAATTTTTTTTGCTAGGCGAAAGTTTATACCGAAATGTTTGGCTTACTCTCCCGCAGTTTTCATTCATTCATGACAATAATCGTTATTCTATGTATCCTCATCCTATCTGGCCAGACCATGCCGCTCTGCCTGTTCCAACTTTTACTGCACATGAGAATTATATAGCTCACATTATATACGATGTGTGTTTGTGTGCTGATGGATGTTTCATATGGCTTCGGGCAAAGTGCACACCACACCGCACTGACGACGGTGAGAGAGTACCTATAGATTATGTCTGTCTACCTATATTGTTAATGCCCTCAGGTATACTCCACGTGATATCCAGATGTGTAGTAGCACAAGAGAGAGAGAGAGAGAAGGAAAACTAAAAAGAGAAGTTTGGACTTTTTTCTTCTTCTTCTAAGGGTACTTTTTCAGCACTATTTACTTTTGCACTACCACCACAAATACACCAGCCCGTTGGAAAAAGCTCAAGCTCTGCAACTTGTAAACGGATCAACTCCCACAGTTTTTTTTCTCTGCAAGCNACAGTATTTTTTTCTCTGCAAGCATTAAAATTTCATTTGAAATATATAAATGTATGTTTTATACACTTGTACCTTTTTGTCTGTATGTTGATGTTAGCTAGGTGAGGTGTGTATGTATTTATTTGTATGGCATAGGGATATGGTTTTCCCATTCTTTAAAAATTGACCGCATTTTCTATACACACACATATGCATGCATATAGGTACATACACACTTCAAAGAATAAAAAGAGTGAAGGAGAGAAAGAGCGAGAGAAAGATGGGTGATTGAAAACCTCTATCCAATTCAATCTAAACCAATCGAACAAATGGAATAAATAAAATCCCTACTTTGCACATGCACACGTACGAGAGGTCTGGCAAACAGAGGAAAAGAGTTGAGTGAGTGCTTATCACATTGGCATACATACAAAATGTATAATCCATGCATATAGGTGCAGTATAATACAAGTGTTCTATCCACACAGTAGTAAGAATTATATGAGTAGATAAAACTTTCTACTTGACTGTATATCTATCTATTCCCCCCGCTAGATTTTCTATGCTGACTTTGAAAGGGCTCTTGGCTGAAGATGGATTTATTTTCTAGTTTTACTCAATCAACTCACTAGTCCCTCGAATTTGTTGGCTTTGCTTTTACTCCTCCAGAGAAAGTCATAGTGTGGCTTGGCCTTGTAGGAAAGGTATACGAATTTGTAGGTATATATGCATTTTATGTATTTGTTGTCCTTCATCTTACGGAAGTCCGTCCAAAGTTGTGTAGATCCCAGACAAAAACCTCGTGTCATTTGGTCAGGCAAGTATATAGCAACAGCAAAACTAAAAATAACCAAAAATGAAGAAGAGAGAATGGAAATAAAATAAAATAAAAAAGTAGTCGTGGTGTGGTACATGCAGTCAGTCGCATTGCTAGAAAAGAAAAAGGAAAAATGAACGAGTTTTCCCAAAAGCTTGTTTTTTGAAATGCGACTGCTGTGTAGATAATAAAGTGAGATTTTCCGTAACTCCCTTTCTTTAGCCTGCGCTTATGAAAAAAAACACATTTATTCACTTGAGCTTCTCGCTCTCACTATCCTTTGTCCACTCTCCAGAGGTGGTGGTGAGGTTTTCCAAAAAAGCAAATGGAGTAAAAAAAGACCGGATAGCCAAAAAAATACAATCATGCCTGCTTATACACAACTCCAAGTAAAACTGCCATTGACATGTCAGGGAAATGAAAAGAGAGTGTGCACATCTGTAGTTCTCGCGCTCTCTCGCCATTTATCTTCAACTTGACCAACGCAGCAGCGGACGCTGTGCTGTTGTGAGTGCTGCTGATAAAAAAATCATGGTCACTCTCAAAACTCGATTTATATACTTTGGACATTTTTTTTCTCTCTCTCATTTTTTGCACAAATCAATCTTCATCTTGAGATTTTTCAACTTATGCTATCAAGATAATATGTATAATATACGTTCATTTCGATTGCTATACCATTTACCTTTGTGGATCTGCCACGACCTTTTTTCTTCCAAAAAAATAAAAATCCTCTTAAGTGGGTGGGACGTGGAAAGAAAGGACACGTGCCATATATCATAATGGTTTGTCCAAATTTGATCACAAAAATTGGATGTTTATTTTGAGTGAAGCAGCATACTCAAAATATTGATTATGGGATTATATAAAAGAGCTAAAGTACTGCTGTGAACTTCACAGTGTGAAGGTTGAACACTCTAATGTGTATATTTAGTTCCATTTAACCTTGAAAGGGTTTAATTTTAGATATTCTTAGAAATGATTCCAATCTACTGCAATAATAACATGAGAAGATGACGAGCGACGGGCTTACGTTTGCAAATCTTTGGAAATTTTATGGATGAATATAAAGTAAAAAATATACACCATATTCTAATGTTGCTGGGTATACCCGGTATTATTACCAGGCTGGTAATATGTATATTAACAAATAGACAGCAGTGTCGTAACAAAAAAAGGAACGATTTCCACCGAAAAAAGTGTTCATTCAGTAACAAATTTTTGTATTCACCGAACCCACACACCCAACCATGATAAAAAAGAAACGCTATATTTCTTTTTTTGCTCCTGGCTTTTTTTGGAGGATTCATAAAAAACTAGAAATTCATATTATTATACATTTTTCATTGTTTAAATCTGAAAAGCCAATTTTTTTTCTTGTGAAATGAAAATGTAAAAGAATCGTATAAAGAATATATAATGAAGAAGGAGAAAGTTGGAAAGTTTTATTATTTCCATCTTTTCCTTCCCGTTTTCTCTCTCTCTCTCATAATTTTTTTTGTTTCAACATCAATGAATAAGTGGAATACAAGTGGATGGAGCTAAGGAAAAAACGAGGCGCAAAAGGCAAATGAGTATTTCATCTTTTTTCTTCTTTCTTCTCTCACAGAAGAGCACTAATAAATCCCTTCAGGTTATAATTTGTACGTGTACATACGTATAAAAACCTTTAGGTATGTATCTATTATATATTCTTTGCAGCTGTAAGCTACATTTGTGCCGCTTTCCATTTTCCACAATCGTCGTCATCAAACAAACTACTTACAAGGGAAAAAGACAAAAAAGTCTCAAAAAAATCTCAAGTCAAGTCAAGGTGAATTGATTCTGCTGCTGCGTAGTATGTTCATCTTTTTTTTTGAGTTGATGCATATTGCTAACCGAGCAAACTGACATTTTTTTCATATAGGTATAAAAATATGAATACTTCCATTTTCTCTCTCTCTCTCTCTCTCTCTCTCTCTGTATATCCATATGTGAATGTATAACACAGTGAACGATCAAAAACAAAAGGAATGGGCCATGAGGGGGGAAACCAAAATAATAGAAAAGCCTAAAAGCCTCTCTCTCTCGCTCGGCACTGATGAAATCATTGTTTCTAGGTACGTACGTAGTGGCATAAAAAAATATTAGGAATTCTTCCTATTTTTTTCGTATTAGACGGCCCCGGTCCCCCCTTTTCTCTTTCTCCTCTTGGTTATTACTGTATTATTGGTGCATTTATCATCAAAAGAAAGACTTGCATTGTAATAATCACAAATTTTTTTTCTCTCTCTCTCTTTTGTTTGTGTGATGTGTTCACTCAGATTGAGTTACTTTTGGATAAAAAAAATACTTTTTTTTTGTTTTCATATTATTCCCCGCTTTTGTCAATTTTTCTCCATTCTTTTATTATTGTTTGTGTACGTATATAGCCATTTCCGCTGTACTGGTGACAGATATGAAGGAAAACTCATATAACATATATAGATTTTTTACTAAAGTGGATTATTACTTCCTTACATCATACATATACACAAATGTAATATGCATGTTTATGTGTAGGTATATGATGTATGTATGTAATAAACAATATTGAAATGGCTTTTTGCTTGTTTTGTAGCGTCTTTTTTGGCCGTTGGTTATTTTCTAACGTCTCGAATGAAGAAACACGCCGAAACAACAAGAATGCACATATCATTTAAGGTTTGAAGTTCCAACAAGTTTTTATTATTATTTTTTGTCCTTTCTTCTCTTTTGTCTGTCAGTATATCATGATATTATAATGTGTGTTGTCTAAAAGACATATTAAAATCAAATCAAAGAAATAAAAAAATGCTCGCTTTGCTATTATACTATATAGTAAGAGTTGATGATCCCATAAAAGAAAAAGCTTACGCAAAACGACAAAAAAACTGGAAATAAATAAAATATAAATACGCGCAACAAAAAAAGTCAATCTAAAAAAGTTTGTACTTTTATTATGTTTGCTGAGCAGTATGAACAAGACCGAGATGTCTTTCTAAAAATGTTTCTTGGAAAAAAGAAGATACTAATGAATTCAGTAGACAAATAGTGTGCAATATTTGATATATGTACATATGCTCACATAACCGTAAAACACTTTAGAAAAATGACTGACGCAATTGGAAAAAACAGTTTTGCATTACCAAAAAAAAAAATTATTTACAAAATATGCACACACATATTGCCGTTTTTTCTCCGATTACTCATTCCATTTTTTTATTTGCACACAATTTTTTTTGGCAGGGAAGATGATAATCTGCTGCTGCTACTGCAGCAGTGATTCATAATTCATACTAATGGGAATTCCGACAAATTCGATGCTGCTGTCAATGTTATCAAGTATGCATATTAGATAAAAGATGATGATGACGATATGATTCAAAAAAGCCAAAAGTCACAAACAACATACCACTTATTGAATATTATATTATGGATATTTTTCTGCTTTGCATTTTTTGGTAACGAGAACGGGTGTGTAAATTTGTGTGTTGGTTTTGCTCTGAAAAGTTCACTGCTAAAAATAGCTTTTATTCCTCCAAGCCACTTAAATCGTTCTTTAAATCAGATATAATACAAAATGAAATATTTATGACGCTATCATTTAAAGTTTGTTTTATCAGTCTTTCTGTCTGCTATGCTTGGATATATGTATATTATATGATAGGTTGTTTGTTGGAAAGTATAACTAATAAGCTTGGTGCTTCCAATTTACAAAATTAGATTCTACACAAATACTCAGAGAAAAAAAGTTTTAAAATGCTGACATTTTGGTTCAGCAGGAAGGAATAATAATGACTGTTGTACGCATATGCTCCAGATAGTTTGCGAGTGTGAGTGCAAACAAACAGGAGGTAATAAGTATACAGCTGAAAAAGAGCAAGAGTTTTATGTGGGTGATGTGATGATAACACGATGAAAATCAGATATGATTCGGCATACCACTAATAATATGCATAAGTTGGGTAGTGCACACGGGGCCTTTTGATCTCATCTCAGATTATTCGTTACTTAACACTTCTTATCACGAAAAGTGTTCTTCATTGGATATATGTATATTATATGATAGGTTGTTTGTTGGAAAGTATAACTAATAAGCTTGGTGCTTCCAATTTACAAAATTAGATCCTACACAAATACTGAGAAAGAGAAAAAATGTTTTAAAATGCTGACATTTTGGTACAGCAGGAAGGAGTAATAATGACTGTTGTACGCATATGCTCCAGATAGTTTGCGAGTGTGAGTGCAAACAAACAGGAGGTAATAATAAGTATACAGCTGAAGAAGAAGAAGAGCAAGAGTTTTATGTGGGTGATGTGATGATAACACGATGAAAATCAGATATGATTCGGCATACAACTAATAATATGCATAAGTTGGGTAGTGCACACGGGGCCTTTTGATCTCATCTCAGATTATTCGTTACTTAACACTTCTTATCACGAAAAGTGTTCTTCAAGTGACGGAACATATATTTCTTGTCCTTTTTTAAAGACACACACAGCATATTGTAGTACAAGAAGCAATAATATTAAGCAAAATGCATCGGTAGAGATTTTGAAAAGTCACAGTTGTAAATGTGTGTACACAAGGCTTAACAACATGCTACATAAACAAGTGTAATACTTGATGATACTGATTCTAACTCTTTGCTATATGAACTTTCCTTAGACACAACAGGAAATAAAGGGATGAAATCTGGTAATACTAAAGAAATACAGTTAATGAGCTTCCAGTCTCATACTCACGACGTCTAGCACCCGTTTCCTGTCAATCAAAATACACAAGTCTACGTGGGCTTAAAAATATATATGCTTACAACTTACATATATCGTCGTTATAAACAAGTCGACTGTTGCACTATAGCATCAGCAATAATGGCAGAAAAAAGGTATTACCGTACAATAATAATAATAATAAGCAACACATCTCTTCAAATATTACTTGTCTGTCTTGTTACACTTCTCGGAAGAAAAGAAGAAGAAATGTGGGTAGGTGCATAACGCAATCGAAATAAATTTGAAAGCTCCTTTTTCTATGATGGAGAGACAGTTGGACACGGGTTTTACACACACGCTCGCATTTTACTTCAATTTGTACAAAAAAAAGCAAAAAGTATGTAATGTACGCGTAATAGTAGCAGCAGCGGGTCGAGAGAAAAACTCGGTTTCTTTTGTAAGTAAGTGCTCGCTCGTTTGTTATTTTATTCTTTGGTAACAAAAAATGAGAAAGGGGAAAGTAAAGTGAGGAAAAAGGGAGAAGACAAGTAACAAGATTGTATTTAGCTGTCAGACAAATCAAAAATGTGTTTTTTAAGAAAAGAGAGAGAAAGAGGGAGAGAATAAGGTAGAATAGAACATTAATGGATCTTATTTTGATGTGTGAGTGTGTGTATAGATATTGTAGAAGTAGTGTGTGCTTCCATATGCACATAAATATGAGACTACTGTGGCTTTTGGGTTTCACTGTGTGAAATAAGTAATGATGGTAGTATAAATGCTGCTGCTGTACACATGTGTGGATCCTTAACAAGATATCGGCGTGAAATGAAAAATGTACGGTTGTCTGAACTGAACGGTCTGGAAAAGCTCTCTATGAGACTGAGAGACTTTGAATGGAGGGTGTATTTTTATCATCAAATTTGTAGTATTGTAAGTACAAAGTATAAAAATTGTGATACTTTATTCGACATGCCTATTCATTATAGCTGACAGGTGCGTTTGTAATAACGAGGAACGGTAATGTTCAATAATAGGATAAATTGTAAGTACCGCTCTTACAACGTTAACTAAAATACAAATTCGTCAATATGTATGCATGTTTTATTGCTACATAGTAATTTGTAATTCAAAGGCGAGTGGAAATAATAAAAGCAAACGACGAGAAAGGATAAAAGAAGAAATAACGAAATTAGTTCCATTCTTCTCGATGATTTTGGGTAACTACGAATTTTTTGAATACACATCTGAGAGACTTTGAATGGAGGGTGTATTTTTATCATCAAATTTGTAGTATTGTAAGTACAAAGTATAAAAATTGTGATACTTTATTCGACATGCCTATTCATTATAGCTGTCAGGTGCGCTTGTAATAACGAGGAACGGTAATGTTCAATAATAGGATAAATGGTAAGTACCGCGCTTACAACGTTAACTAAAATACAAATTCGTCAATATGTATACATGTTTTATTGCTACATAGTAATTTGTAATTCAAAAGCGAGTAGAAATAATAAAAGCAAACGACGAGAAAGGATAAAAGAAGAAATAACGAAATTAGTTCCATTCTTCTCGATGATTTTGGGTAACTACGAATTTTTTGAATACACAAAATTTTATAAATGGGTTGATTATAATAATTCTGGAGAGGACGAGGTGTAAAAATTACCAACTATTTTTTTCTCCAAAGGATTACCTTTATATCTCGGCTAATTCTCACGCCTGCAAGTCACGCGTACTTTTACTTCATTTTATACACTGCATTTTCTCATACTTTGTTTTCCTTGCCGGAGAATTTCTACCTTGGTCTCCCCAAAATTTTAAAAGGGCAAAGGAAACTAAAAGTCTGTAACATGGCACATCACATATACCTAGGTGTGCAGCATAGTTTTAAAAGATTAGATTATAAAAGCAACAAAACAAACTTTTTACCTTCCGGATCCGGTAATAAACTAACGCAGCAAAAGGCATGCTATAGTATAGTTGAGGCGCTACTTTAATAATAGTAGAGCTAATACTTTGCTCGGTTTGCTGGAAATGTGCAGGTTGACTCCATTTTATTTTATGAGCGCATATCTTTATTGAGGACTACTATACATACATACCATACACACCAGAGTACCACTATATATGTAGCACGCTCATCTCTATTCCATGTGTAGTAGTGTGAAGAAGTCTCCTACTTTTTCTCTAGCTGGCAACAAGGAATATTATGTAATAAAAGTGAATTTCATGTGTTGTTGCAAAAGGGTTCAGCGATAAACTTTGAAAATGTATGCAATTCGGCAATATAGGTGTGTGTACTCCCTAAAAAAAATGAATTTGTCGCTGTCTAACGCGAGGATACAAATATAGGTATATGTATATATATATATACCTACATGCATACATATAGAAAACATAAAAAGCGCTATATACACGCATTCACTGAACTATATAGACAGACAAAATTCCCTTCCTAGTATTTCGTATTTTCACATTCAGAAAATATCAGTTTATCGAGAATAGGAAACATTGAATTAAAATTTTAACGTTTTCTATGAATTCGGGCATATAGTCAAAACTTTATGCCTATGTAGCTTGCTACTACCTTCGTATATATATACAGTATACACCTCTGTATATACATACCTATGTACCTATTTATTATACATTATTCTTTCATGCACTGCCTGCTGCTGCTCACATACAACATCCTAGTTTAAAACGGTATGAATGAGCAAATATTCAGAGAAAGACAAGAAAAGTCTGGTAAAAGTTTGTCTAGTTATTATACACACTCCTCTTCACTTTTAAAATATCTGTTATTCAGTAGAACAAAGTTGGAGTTTTACTCAGACACACACACACATACATCCATACAAACATACATACACACAAGTAAATATAGTGGTTTGATATTATTACATATTCCTCAAATGTGTATAGTTTAGCTTATAGGTATTTTGCTGGAGGAGATAAGCTCGAAGCTATACTTACATGGGTCCATACTTGTAAAATTACAGTATGAATTCTAAAAACCCACCTTTACATACCTTTTTCATCCATTCTTCGTTGTTGTTACGTCAGCTTTTATCCAATCTCTTGAGCAAGCATGGAAAAAGAGGCAGAGAGCACACACGTTTCAAAACTTATAGTTGAGTTTTCTCTTAAATAAAAAGTTTTCTTCCTTCTCCAATTGTAGAGTCACTGCTGCTACTGCTGTTGCTGCACCCGCACACGAACAAGAAATAAAATAGTTAAGTGGCAGAACACAAAAAAAGTGAAGAAGGATAATATTATGGAGGAGGTGTGCGTGTGTAGCTTGTTACGATTTTGTTCAATGGCTTCTTATACAGAAAAAAAATTAGGGAGAAATTTTTCAGTTTTTATACCTGTTTTCACTTGTTTAAGAAGAAACAATGAGCGAAAGAGACGAGAAATTCCACAAGGAGGAAAACGGAGAGAGAAGAGGAAGGACAAGAGTTTGAGTTGAAGAGAAGAAGAAGAGGGGAAACAAAAGCGAGGAAATTTTTATGTCTTTGCTTCAGGTTCTATTTAGGTATGTCGTTTAGTTTTTAGACAAGGTTAGTTGTTTGGACGGATATATATTTTTCTTCATTATTTCTTTTAATTGAACAGGAGAAAGGTGGATGTATAAAATATTATAAAAGCTGTGCTGCAACTGCTCAACCCAATGTCATGGTTGTTTTTGTATGTAGTAGAGAGGGGTAGCATGCTTTTTTGCTTGTTAGTTAAACTTGGTCGAAATGGGTGCAATAAAAAAGTTTTTCATTTGGAGGGGTTTTTCCAGGAAGAAGGTGCAAGAATGTCATTAAGAACGCATGTGTAGGCATTAACTGTACCGTATGTAATATTTATATAATGTGTGTGCGTTCCATAAGTTTGTGTAGTCGAAAAACAATTGTTTTTGTGTGTGTGTGTGTGTGTTTAGCTGTTGAGATATGTTACACGAAAATAGTTAATGCATTGCTTGTCAACTTTTCTAATTTCCAAGAAAATCCTGGATTGTCAAACGCATTCGAAGAAAAACGGAAATTTTGGCCGATGTAAAATGCATTCTAAAAGTAGACTTGTGTATAAAGGTACTTATTATATAGGTATAAAAATAAAGTGATTAAGGTTTGCATTTGGTTTCATATACTTGTTGTTGTGCGATAAAAAAATGGTTATGTAAGAAAAGCTGATGTGATAAATATCGCTAACAAGATGGTGGAGCTGAAAAGTGCCGAAGAAAAAAAAACATTTAAAAAAATGTATGCGTCGCCGGTTGCAGCTTGCAGCAGCCGTACTGTAGAAAGTCGAGTCAGCTGAGGTGGATTGCTATCGCTAGTCAGCACGAATCCATAAATTTTCAAAGGGATTTGGTTAGTAATCTGCTTTTATTGCTGTTCATAATTCAAAGTTGTTTTTTCATCGAATGTCTGGAATGTAAACGGGTGGGAATTCCGAGAAATTGAATAATATGGAAAACAAGTGCATAACAATAACAAGCGACTTGAATACGTCAGTCAAAATCCCTCCAGGGGTATTATAATTGGCCAGTAAAACTTTAAAGGCGCGTATTTTAAGTTTGTATAAATTAAATAGTGTGATAAGCGGAATTAAGTACTAGCTAATTTCGGTTTTTTGTTCAGTTTCGTTACCTAATTTTGTGGAGTCGACACTGATGGGATTAGTTAACCCTTTAAATCATTTAGGCTATATACGGCCCTGGTCCTCACATAAAATCTTGGCCTTCGTCGTATAATGTCACTTTTAGTCTTTCTGAGAATTCTTTTTGAGTTGGACTTGACTGGATTTCTATTTTCATCTTGGATTCTTTCTCTTGGCTTTTTGGCAGAACGTGATTGCAACTTTTGTTTATCTTTGTACAACAAAAACACCCGATTCATCAAAATGATTTTGTTTAATAAGTTATCGTTACTAAATTCAACTACCTATGTTATACCTATTTACTTGTCCTACTTACTTTCTTTGGTATTGATGAAGAACCTATTCTTAACCCATATGTAAATCGAAGTAATAACTATTCCAAGGACAAAGGCCGGCGGAATTTTCATCAGCGTTCGACCGTGTTCTGTTAAGATTCCTTTGAAAAGTTCCAACATTGTTCCAATTTGCTAACCGTAACCTGCTGTTTTTAGACTTATGTAATCAAGAAAACTCCCAAGAATGAACGTTTTACGTGTATTTTTGTGGGGATTTCTGAATTAGATTATTTTTTATGATGTTTTTAAAACACTTTTTTATACCCTTCATAAATTAAGAGTTACAAAAAAGATTCTGAATGTCATAATATGTAACTATAGTCGTTTTTAAACTTTTAGTTCCATCACGAGGAAAGAAAGTAATATTATTATGGTAAAATCCACTTCCGCTATCTATTCTTTCAATCACAAAGTTGTCTCTATGCGTTTAAAAATATTGGATTAGAGTGCATCTGAAGATGGCAAATTGGAAATTCGAATGTGCGGCACAATGCACGTCAACTCCACCACCACCACCATGCAATGCACCACCTACCTCAGTTAATTATGACATTCAAGGTTGTAATAAAGATGCTCTCAAGAATTCCACACTGATTACATTTTATACGTTCCGCAAACATGAATTCCTTTTTCCTCAACTAGAATACCAAATGAGTTTGGAAATTCTTGGATTCCAAGACTTGGAAGGATTACTAAAAAAATCCATGTATCTGTTTGTTAAAACGCGTCAACGTGTTTTTGTCTCTTTTCCACTGCACTCCTCCTCCGCTTCCTACGTAATAAATGGGACATCCATACACAATATCCCATTCTTCCTCTCAGATAAAATTTCCATTTGTTTTAAAGCAAATTCTATATCCTAGTCTCTCTCCTTTTCCTCATTCTATCCTTGAAATTTATCTGCCATGCTTGCTTGCTTTCTTATGTTTCAATCTATACACATGATACACAATCTATGGTAATGGGATATACCACTGTTGTGATAGTGCGTGCGTACACTCTCTCGTGCGAATCAAGTGGAAACGGGATATTCCATAAGAAAATTGATAGGAAATAGATAAGTTAAACCTCTTCCACTGTTGTTTCACTCTCTTTCTCTCGCCCATTTCTTGTCGTATGAAACTTGAAGATATCAAGTGCAACTCATAAAAAGCTCCTCTCTCTCTCTCGCTCTGTCTCTTTGAAGGTATGAAGCTTTTGAAGAAAACGTAATATTCTTACCAGAAATGGATATATAAGGAGAGTCGACAAGTTCAATGCATGAGGTAGTAGAGGAGGAGAATGTTGAGCAGATATGGAAAGGAATTTTTGGTATGGGTTTATTCCGGAATTTCTATTCAATACATGGAGCAGAGAAGCAGCGGTAGTAGAAATATCGTCGTTCGTAATATCCTATGGGTTTTAACTTTCACGTACTCCAAACACTCGTCTTGACACGTTGTATTATGATTCTACTACGGGACGTATAGCAGAGAAGCAGCGGTAGTAGAAATATCGTCGTTCGTAATATCCTATGGGTTTTAACTTTCACGTACTCCAAACACTCGTCTTGACACGTTGTATTATGATTCTACTATGGGACGTAGAGATTGCATACACGCTTTTACCATATATATTTATGTACTTACGCGTAAGATGTACGAGAATTTTTTTTGAAATGTTCTCTGATTCATCCTTTGCTTTTAAACCGTATGTATTTATATGCGTTTTTAGGATTTTAACTGCAATGTATTCTGCCACTGCTGCATCAAAGGAATAAAACGACCTTGTCCGTTGCTGCGTGTACCTAAAATCATTTCTCTGTGGTATATATGTTTTGGTGGTGTGCTTTTTTTTAGCTAAAAAACGATTTTGTTCTGCTTTTACTTCTTGCTCGAATTCAAAGATATATCATGGTATAAGCATGGCAAACTCACATTTTACTTTGAAAGGAATTTCAAAGGCAGGAAAAGCATACACACAATCCCGTCTCGCCTGTCTCTATGTGTGTGTGTGTGTTGTAACGTTGTGCACCTTCGACCTTCATCCAATTCCTTAAGTAGATAACATATCAGTTTACCCGCCACCACCATTTCCACCACCAACGTCAAGCCATTCGTCGCATCCCTTAAATAATATGGAGCTGAATCTGTGCGGAATTTATATGAGCAAAAAAAGGAACACTACCACTAAAATATTTTTTTTCTCGCTTTTCCTCTCTTGTTAATGATGCACATAAACCAGTAACAATACTGCAAATGCAGCACATTCAATAATTTTATGCGCTTTCAGCACAAGAAAACCCGAGTAATGGTATTGAATTAAAGAAAATGCTTCTTCTTTCCAGCCTTTTTTCTTCATCTTCTTGCTCTCTCGTACTAAACTGGAGTTATAATATTACACGGTATAAAGTATAGCTTTGTGCTCTCATACTATATAAATATATACAACACAATTTTTTTCACAAGAGTACAAACATTACACAGACTTAGCATAGTAA
Source organism: Paronellides praefectus (assembly GCA_027744595.1). Taxonomy (NCBI): domain Eukaryota; kingdom Metazoa; phylum Arthropoda; class Collembola; order Entomobryomorpha; family Paronellidae; genus Paronellides; species Paronellides praefectus. The sequence continues at coordinate 10,638 of JAITYZ010000060.1, read as the reverse complement.
TTGCCTGTTACATAAAAAGGTATATATGTACATCATTAGAGAATTTGTCTAGGTATCTGTAATATCCAATTTTGTGATTTCGTTCGCTTCAAATTACCACTGCTATACTTGTAAACTGAGCTTTTGACTAAAAGTGCAATTTTGTATTACCAACAAGCGGAATGTGCACTATAGTTGTAGATGCAGATTTGATGATACACGTCTTCATTTTTTTTACTCAGAAACCGATGACTCCTCATCTTCTGTTCTACTACGTTTGAGCATACTTATCCGCTTTTTTCTCTGATTTTCTTGTAGGTATTGGATTTCATTAGATTATGAAAATTATTGTGTACACAGTGGATCTTGTTCGTTTGCATTTTGCATAATGATTGAAATAAAAAAGCCAAACTTTTTATTCGTCTTTTGGAGTGAATAGATGATTGCATGCTCGGTGTGTACTATACGCTGTTCGCTCATTAAATTTAGTTAGTATTCAATTCTTATTTGGTAGTAACATATCCCAAACAATTTACGTAAAAGAAAACGTACAGGGTGCCATATCGAACTCTGCTCTTTTTATGTAAACGTAAAATAGTGCTGGGAGATTTCTAGCTTGACTGACTAATAAATAATAGTATATATATATCCTTCTTGTTTTTTTCTGGGAAGAAGTTAATGTTGCTAAACTCTTTAATGACTGCATACAAATATATATCTGTGTACATTATTATTATGCTGCATTTTTTGTTGTGCGTGTGCATCCTCTTCAACTCCAAAACAGAGACTCTCTAGTAAAATGCTAAAGTAGCAGTATAATATGATATGATGATGATGACGATGACGGGGATGACTCTGACTAGTTCTAGACTGAAAACAGTTTGGAATAATAGGGTAGGATGAAGTTTGTAGTTAAAGTAGAGGGATACGGAAGTTCTTTTCATGAGAATACTCTCTTAATTTAGATCGTTAGCCGTATTAGTTACGTTCAGTGACTTCCCTTTAGGAATATTATAAAGACAGGAAAAGAGATTGAGATGAAGAGAGAGGGAAATGCACAAGTCTTTTCCTGATACTTGGGGAAAGTAAATAACATTGGCCGGTTCACATTGTCTTAAAATTTTGCCGACAAAAGGCGCCTTTCTTATTTTTAAGACTTTCACCGACTCGTTCTCTCTCACTCTCTTGTACACACTTTCTTTTCATTTTACGTCACATGCACAACCAACCCGTCTGTTTTTACATGGTTGGAAACATGACGAGCTTTTTGTGTGTATCATCATAATACACCATTTACCAGAGTTGATAGTGGAGCAAGGCTAAAGAGAAACTCGGTTCATTATACACTGCTCCTCTGCTCCGCTTATGTGTATGTATTTTATAGTGTGTAGTAAGAACAATAGACATCACATTTGTGTTTACATAAAGTGTATGGATGCAAATTCAGCCACCAACTTGGATGATAATGAGAACACAAACGGCCACCAGATTCCCCTTCTTTCACACACACACATACACATAATGAGTACATTACGGGGTTGGACAAAAAAAGGGTATCAGCATGCATCTACTAAACTATCTTGCTTGTAAACAAGAAAATGAAACACCGTGTAACATTTTGCTCTTGCCTTACATCTCGTCGATTTTACTAATTTCTCCTTTCCTTCATTTTGGGTCGTTTCGCTGCACTTCACTTAACAGTTTGCCCATTAAAATGTCCCGGAATGACTAATAACGGCTTTAGATTGTTAATGAAAGCTGTTAATACTACACTGTTATACTGACATTGCACTGCTACTACTCCTACCGTATTTTATGACACATATATCTATATTTTATGTATACATGTAATATCTATGTACCTACCAATGTTATTGTCATACTAGTGATGACAGAATATATATTTTAGTCAATGATGAAAACTTTTAGTAATTCAAATGGATTTTATGAGACTCTTCATTAAAACAGGGTTCCATGCTGTGTATACCTTTTTTACTGCGTTTCTTTACTTCTTCTTCTTCCCCTGCCTTTCCATCTTTTCATTATAATTCTGAACTGAAATAATAAAGGCTCCAGTTTTTTTTGTTTTACTGCACATTTTTGATTTATTTATTCATTATAAAACGTCTCAAGGCTCTAATTAATTTTTTAATGCCTATTCATGCATACCTTCACGCTCTTTCTCCCTCTCACACATTGACTAATGCATTTACTATATAAGTATATAGTATGCATGTATGCTAGATAACAGAAAAAAACATTCATTTTTTTAGTTCTCATCTCAAAAGCAGCAGATGCGATGTATATATAAATAACAAGGAAAGGTGAGCAAGTTAATGAGTTCAGTATAAAAAAAACTCTGGGCACTTTGCCATAAAAAAGGAGACAGAATGACAAAGTACTACCACGTACGCATTATGCCATGACACCACCACCACTACTACCACTGCCACTATACTATAAAGTTCCCAGGCATGTATATACTACACTACACAGTGCACTAATGGTGATGGTAGTGTAGTATCTTTTGGTTTTAGTTATGTAGGTAATGTCGTCGTGGCTGTGTGGTTTATAAGTTAAGTTTCTCTACTGCTGCATATTATTATCTCTCGTCTTACCATTTACCATCACCGCTCACTATCAGCAAAAAAAGAAACTCGTTCCTCTCTTATCCTCCTCCTCCTCTGTCGTCCGTCACACAGAAATAACCAAGAAGAGAGAGAGAGAAAAACTTATCTTTCTCTGCTCCTTTTCTTCTCCTTGTCTTTGTAAAGGACACACAGGGCTCTTTGTGTCGAGGTTGAAAGTTACGACCGTTTTAATGATGACTTTGTGAACACAAGAGAATGTAGTGTAACTTGGTTTTGGTACGAGTGTATAGAAAAGTATAAGGGAAGAAATGAGGCAAACTTTCTCTGATGAAAAAAATTCTCTATGTATCTTTTACTCTTTACTCTATGCTCTCGCGTTTTTACTACTGGCACTAGGGCAAATAACTACTTTTAGCTGTAATCTCACTCGGCACAGATTGTAATTGCTAATTTTATAATACCATTTTCGATTTCCTTTTTATACTACAAAGTGAACTCACATATCAGCAAAACGATGGGATATTTGTGTGTGTGTGTGGCGGTGGTGATGTAAGAAAAAGTAGGTAATCTAAAGATTTATATTCCAAAAGGAATTTACTGCTGCAAAATCAACAATCATTGTGATTGTGAGAAAAAGAAGAAATCTCGCTTATTATAATAATAATATGGAACTTCAACACACATAGGTACATACTTTTTAGTTAGCAAGCGAACATAATTCCTTATTCTATCTCAGTCTTTTTTCATATTACGTAATAAAAAGCTGATAAGTGAAAAGTCTAAAAGCTCACACATCTCACTACTTTTCTTTTCACTCTGTAATGTTATTTACTGCTGCAAAATCAACAATCATTGTGATTGTGAGAAAAAGAAGAAATCTCGCTTATTATAATAATAATATGGAACTTCAACACACATAGGTACATACTTTTAGTTAGCAAGCGTACATAATTCCTTATTCCATCTCACTCTTTTTTCATATATATTTTTTTGTGCTATCTTTTATACTGATAAACCCGAGTATAATAAAATTATTTATATTACTCATGTGTATAGTATGTAGTTTATATACATAGCATATTACGTAATAAAAAGCTGATAAGTGAAAAGTCTAAAAGCTCACACATCTCACTACTTTTCTTTTCACTCTGTAATGTAATGTGTAAGCATAATGAATGAATGTGTTTTCTGTATGTATAGTATTCATTCACGCAAACCCACATTCATTATATCGCTACTGCAGAAAACTTATGGAATCAAATGTTAGCGTATTAAGTATACATATTATTATGGGCTCTTCATCGTGTGGTAGGAAAAAGTGAGAAAAGAGAGTTAAAAGAAACAGGCCAAGTCAAACACCCACATTTATTACACCATACCATATCCAAAGAAAAAAAGAGCAAAAGTGTTGAGTACGTATGTGTAGGCATACGTATTATAAAATACTTTAACTAAAACGTGTGTGTGTGTGTGTGTATTTCTGTAGCTTTGAATGAAAATGGTGGTGATGAGGCGGCTCTACTGTGGTGGTAAAGTGTGTGGTATAATAGTAGTCACTGAAAAGAAGAGAGAGTCAAGTCGTAGTCGAGTCAGGCAAGAAAAAAAGAGGAGAAAGTAAAAAGGAGAAATACAGAGTCGAAGAATATTTGCATTTTAAATGGGCCACTTTCACCATCACTTCACATGGGCATTTTCCCTCTTTTCTCCGGAATAAAGAAGTAAAAAAATGTTGCTCTTGTGTTGTATGCTTGCTTGTGTATATGTGACTCGTCATAGTCATATCACACGAGTGCAAAGTATATATACCTATACTACTCAAGCTTACCATTAGTGAAAATGATAAGCTTTAAAAAAATGTAAGAGGTGCTATATGCTGCTGTTGAGTGTCTGCATAATATTCGTGAAAGTCATCGTGTGGTGGTGGCGGTGGGCAATGAATGCCGTTGGCGGTAGTGTGAATGAATGTAGTTCACACACAGGGAAAAAAGTGGAATTTACTTTTTTTTAACATTTTTTTAGTGACTTGGCCCGGCGATAATATAAACGTAACTACATACACGCAGTATAATATCGCTATAATATGTATGAGTTCTATGATTTCAGTATACGAAGCTTTAGAAATACAAACACACATAAAAGAGTTTCTCATGTTTTTTCCTCACTGCTGCTGCTGTTTCTGCTGAGTGAGTAGTCATGTGCTCAGCTTTTGGTGTGTTGTGTGCCGTGCCGTTCCTATTGACTAACATTTTTTTAGTGACTTGGCCCGGCGATAATATAAACGTAACTACATACACGCAGTATAATATCGCTATAATATGTATGAGTTCTATGATTTGAGTATACGAAGCTTTAGAAATACAAACACACATAAAAGACTTTCTCATGTTTTTTCCTCACTGCTGCTGCTCTGAGTGAGTAGTCATGTGCTCAGCTTTTGGTGTGTTGTGTGCCGTGCCGTTCCTATTGACTCCATTTTTTCGTTACTTTTCAAGTACACTTTATTTTGTTGCTTGCTATTATTGATATCAAGCTACATAATATGTATGTACATGCACTGCTGCCACCATACAGAATACAGACTGAAATGATCGTTGGATTGTTGGTGTTGTTCATTGTACACATTTAGATTATTGATGACTTGTGGTTGGCTCATATAATATGGGTCTATAATAATAATAATGCTTGGTGGTAGTATAACTCACGCCGCGGAAAATGGTGTAGTAGGCCAATAATAATAATAGACTGGTGGCAGTAGTGTTATACCAATGTGTTATGTCTAGCGCTTAACTCTTCTCTCTCTCTTGGCTTGAATGGAATGGCATTATTGCATTGACTCTGAACAAAAGGTTGCTTGGCTCTGAGAGTGTAGGGATATGAAATTCGCACGAATGACTCTCTTTCCATTTTTTCATTCTCTCTATTCTTCTCTGCTGGGCGGGTAGACTCTGGTGGCAAAAATAAAGTGTATGAAGAGAACTAGGAAAAAACTAGATTTTGCAGACATGTGTGCCTGAGAGTGTATGTATATCTTGATAAGTACTTTGTATGGCTTTCTTTCCATACAACATTGCGTGCATATCAGTGCCCCCGTTTCTATTTCCTTTCCTCCGTCCTTTTCGTCAATTCTAATGGCATGTCTTTGTCTCTTTTTGCGGCATGTTTACAATTTCCACTTGACGATCATTCATTCATCCAGCCATATTCCGCTCGCACTACTACTACTACCACCAGTCTTTATTCCCTCTTGCATATACACTCAAATATATACAAACTCATTTCACTCATCACCATCACTCAAATTTTTTTTCTGCTATTTTTTTGCGTCGAAACCCGTCATCTCACTGGGTACACAACACAGCTTCTGCTACATCAGATATAAATATTATGTCTGCTTGCGCATTTAATGTATCATGCTGAGTACTGACAGGCTACACTGTTGAATATGATTATTATTTTTTTGTGTGTGTGAATCTAGTGAATAATATACCACACCGTGCATTAGTATTATCGCATCTCCGCTCTCTTTCCTTTTTCCTCTCGTCCTCCCTTTTTACTTTCTCTCCTTTTTTTGATGAACAGGTTTATTTAATGCTGCTCGTGGGAGATGAATTTTAATGTACACATTTTGTACATTATGCAAAAATGGCGTATTCATGTTACTCTCATGCAATTCTCTTTCCACTATCTGCCTGCGCACAAATATGTGCATAGTAGTACATGTCTTCACGCATCAATTGAGTTGCCTGTGATAAAAAGACAGAAAGGAACAAAGCCTGGGATGTAGGTAGCTTCATCTCGGAAGTATATACCAATACTCTCAGTTTGTGTACATTTTCATTTTCATACAAAATGCATACATTGTCAAAAGAAACACTTTGAATTTCAATATCGTCAACTAGGAAAAGTATTTTGCATATTATGCTTTCCCTCTTCATGTTCTCATCCTGATACGTATTATAATAGTAAAATACACTATAAATCTTCATCATCATGATACATATGCCAATGTAAACCCAGATCTCATCATCAATATTTTTTTTACATAGAGTTATAAATATAGCACCTATTCCTTTTAGCCTCGAATACACTGTATAAACTTTCTATACAAATTTTTTTGTATGTGAACAAACATATAATATCCTAGCCATAATAAGTTGAGAATATAGCAAAAAAATAATAATTCTAATTTTAAAATTTCTCTTCCAATAAAAGTAATAAGAGCTACTACAACAGGCAAATTACAATATTCCCACTCCTTTCCAAATCTTCCTATTCTTCCACCAACTTGCGTTGTTATTACAAAAGTTATTCATATATTTTTTGTTTGAAATTTTGTTCGTCGTTGGTTGTTAGTATGCATACAATAGGATACATAACATACGTGCTAGATCAGAGGTACAATAAGTTATACACAAAAGTCAAAGGACACGTTTTACAATTATATTTACCCCCATACGAGATCGTTCGTCTTTCCCTTGCTTACTTTTTGTCAGCTAGACTCTCTCTCTCTTTCCCTGTAACTAGTTAGGTGTGATTGCCAAGAGGTTTCCAACAAGTAGAATATGTTGAGCTCCATTTTATTTGATTAAGAATGACGGCAAGATCCCGTTGGAGAATTGGAGAGCATTGTCATGAGTCGTGACATATCATAAAAGTATACATATGTGTGTTTTGAGAGCCTGCCTCCTGCAAATATATACATGAAGCTACCTAGCTTATGTGTCATTTCTACATGCAAGTTTCTCCTCTTGTCCCAAAGCTACTTTCCTCATCATCACCATGTCCCTGACTCAAAATTCGCAGTCTCTCAATCTACTACACACACTTGATTTCTGAGTTGACTATGACTGCTCATGTTTGTAATTGAGAAGCATGCAAACTTTGTTTCAAGTCTTGGGTGTATTGTTCTACTATGGATGGATATACACACATATACTTAACTTTTATGTGGTACAGTTTACCTACATATTACTTCCTGTGTACTCTAGTCATTTAGAAAACTTGTGAAACTCATGAATAGCCGTGTGGTTGTAGTAGAACAAGGCTTTATTGTTAAAACTGGTGAAAGATCTCAACAGGAATCTGCTCTGGAGCATTTTATTGTACAACGAAAATTTTCATTCATCTTTAAAATGAATACATAATGTGGAGATATAGTAGATATATATATACACATAGTAGGTTAGTTATATAGTTAGTTTACCACCATTTATATAAAAAGTAATATTGCTATTTTCTATATTTATACATATACACAGTTTGCTAAGTTTTGTACAATCAAAATAGAAAGTTTTTCGAAATGTGTGCGTATTGTATGTACTGTGCACACACACAATAGACTCAAGCAGCAGTTTGTATTTTACTGTAAAGGACGTACTGTTGTTGTACAACTTTATATTCTATGCAACGTCATCACAAAAAGTAAAGAAAATTGGCATGTATGTAATGTATGTGTAGGTAGTATACTTATTCATACAGGGAAAGCTTTCATCATCATCATCAGCATCCCTCTTTTCTCGTTCATCCACTGATTTTCTTGTTTGCTCTTAAATTCTCACTCTAATTTAGCAAGTTAGTTAGTTAGTCAGTCAAGTAGTACTTTTAATACTTCCTTTTGTATACCTTGTACATATAAAGTTTAAACACAAGAGAGCCAGCCTTTTCGTCTCTCTTCTGTGAGGAGAAGGAAAGAGAGAAAAGAGGGATGCTCAAATTAATTGGTTTTATTACTAGCTGTGCGATGATAATGATATGACTTTTTGTGTGTGTTAAAGAATGAGTGTGTGGAGCAGTAGAAAAAGTAGCCTATCCCTTTGGCTAGTAGTATTGTATATGTGTTGCATAACATGCCATGTATTCATTACCTATTCATCAGCATATGCGTGACACAAAAATGTATGAATTTAAACGCGTATACTTTTGTTTACTTACTTGGTGGGCTGCAGACTAAAATTTATTGTGAAAGACAGGAGTAGTGTATGTATAACGAGTGAATATTAACTTGTAAGGTAACGCCTTAAGGGAGTTTTTGTGACATGTGACAACAGTCTAATTGCTAATAAATATGTATGCATAACATGAAATATACATATTATATATTATACGCTGATGTAGTAATGTGCGAGCTTTATATACCTATGTAGCTATAATATTAGTGCTTTTTTGTAAAACCAAATATTATCATGGAAAAGTGAAAGCTTGTAATAATTGTGTACTGGAAAGGAGGAGCGAAAGTCTTTTAATTGCAAATAATATAAATTTCAGGTATTCCCTTGTGAAATTCTCTGGGAAAAGGACCTCCATTAGCAAAAGCAGCTTCAGAGACCAGACCACACACACACGTATATACGCACACACATTTTCCCGTTCCTGTACTGGGCTGGCACTTTTGCCATCATCACCACACCACATCTCTATATAGTTTGTTCCGTGTGTGTTTCTAAATTGTCAGTGAAAAAAAGGAGTAATATGTCTTTGGGAATGGAGACCTGTACTGCCACCACCACCACCACGACAAGTGGCACTTGGCAAATTTACATAATCTTTTCACTAATTATCGCTGCTGGAAGTGAGAGTGGCCATTCCCCATGGTACTTGGCATCCGGGGATGGAGGCGAGCAATACCGGGCCTCTGTTGCAGAGGCTCATCGAGGTAAGAAGAACCCTTAAGTATACATCTAATACAAATCTTGTTACACATATGCGTGTATATTTTGTACGTATAAAATTATTTTGTAGGCATTTCATAACAAGCATCTTCCCTTCGTGCGAAGTTCATTGGCACACATATTGCATATAGCATTCATATAGTTTTTTTCTATTAAAAAAGCCTTGTTGAGAGTTGAGCCTCGTCCAGCAAGGTAATAATATCCACATCAGTTCATTCATTACGCTACACTGAAATTAACAATTAAAATCCCTAATGTCCAATAACCGATATAGTATATTAGCTTATTTTCCAAGAGATTTTGTTTGTGTGTGTTGGCATCAAACCCACACGCCCAGTACAAGCACACCATTCATGTGAGTATGTGTAAATACTGTGTACACTCTCTCAGTAATAATAATATTTTTGTTCTTATGAAAAGCTAATAATAACCGTTTGCCCTAATTTCCCTTTTGTGTAACTTGTCCTTTTTATTCCCCGCCGAAATGATAGCTGTTAACCTACATTGCATTTTCAACAAAAGCTGTGTGAAGTGCTTTTCCCTATATTTTTGTCTAAAGGGTAACTATTATTGACTTAATATATTAATACTATCATCATCATGATCACCACATTACACATCCTTTGGGAAGTTGCACAAAAGAGCTCAGTATAGATACTTTGCTTACTTGTTTGTAGCAAAAAGTTAAACACAATTAAATGTGGGAAATGAAGTGACTCCAATCACCACCGGTGGCACAGTGTTGGAGTAGTGGATGGCACAAATTGCAAAAAAAATCAAAATGATACTCGCCATCATACAACAACATCAAAACATGGTATATAGTTGCATATATATATTACCGTCCTGTATACATATTTTGTAGTGTAAAAAAATGTATGCTACACATTTATATGCATGATAATGTGTTATTCCTCCATAAAAGTTGCACTTTCAACGAGCACATCAACTACCAAACTTTTATTTTATAGGATTCGACAAAGACGTCAACGAGTTGTATTGTAATAGCAGGCATGCACTCTCCCGTTTTCCCTTTTGCACTGAACTAAAAAATTGTAATGAAAATAGTTTTTCTAGCACTATTTCCACTCTTTTTGCCATTCATGTGCACTTCATTCCTTCATGGTTTTTTCCATTGTTGCAAAAGTTTATCCCCTAAAAAAGGCTGTTTGCCTGTTTAGTTTTGTGTATTGAAATGGAGATAGATACACAGATGTGTAGGCATATATTTTGTACATTTTTTCAGAAAAAAAGGAATTGCATATATAATGTTGTTACATCCCTACATATACATATATGTATGCCTTTTCTGTATGTGTATCATGTAACGAAACATGGAGAATAAAAACTTTTTTCTTCCTTTTTTATCGCTGTCGCATCTTCCACTTTTATAACATGTT
>JAITYZ010000059.1:0-17515 GCA_027744595.1 Paronellides praefectus | reverse complement strand
GTAATTTGTAATAACCATATTATTCACTTAGAACGATGTATCATATGAATCATCATGACATTATAAAGTTTAAAATCAAAACTTGCTTTGGTTAAAGCAGCACAAAGACCACGATATATTTACCAAAATGGAAAATGTTTCTGACAAGTTTCGTGTTTCATTGTATATTTGTCAATGACAAATTGTCAATACGAAGCCATCCCCCTTTTGTAATCGTAAACCTTCACGCAAAACACACACACACAATAACTTCAATGAGTACTTGCAAGGGTAAAAATAAGATTAGGGGTTAGCAGCGTTTTAGTAGCGATTTCCCATGGAACATGCCATGAAGTAATGAAACGATAATCACAAAACATGTATATTTTTTAACCGTGCCAAAAAAATAGAAGAGAAAGTTTCTCAAAATGTATTTTATATCCAGCATGTTTTTTTTACATCATATAAGTAAGAACTTATGAGGTGACTACATTACAACCAACGAAACTGTAGAGAGTGTGGTGGCTTCATAGTTTGGATTTCATGTGTATCAAAGTTGTTATAATAATCTCACATTTTCTTCCCTTTTCTTTATTACAAGAAAGTTGACAACTTTTTTTTTGCTAGAATATGTAGATAAAAAGGGGACATATGACATGTAGAAAAGTCTTTCTCATTTTGTTACAAAAATGTTAAAAGTTTTTTCTCTCGTCTCGTGTAAAAGAAAGTAAGAAAAAATATAAAAAACGGCAAGACATGGCTCATATTTTTACACATTCACAAAACATAAACAGGGGGAAATTACAAAGTCATATTTTTCTGCTTTTATTTTTCTCTTGAAAAGAGAAGATAAACTTAAATTTCTTAATGAAGTACGAAATTATACAGGAGGATATGTAGTAAAAGCAGTGAAATGAAAAAGTAAAGATACGGATACCATAAAAGGACAGGCTTTCAGAAAAATGAAACAAATTCTACATGAAAGTTTTGCTTGATTGAGAAAAAAAACTTTAAAAAAAAATCATCATCATAAGTTATACCTGCATACCTTTGACATTCAAGTACACACTACAGAAATGCAAAAATGGCAAGCGGGCTAAAAACTGGATTAGTTAGGGGAAACATGAGACAAATGAAAGTAACATGATAAAGGGTAGACGTAGGTATATACGGTAGATGTGTATATAGCCCTACTACATTTATTATTGCCTCAAAATTCTTATTATCACGAACGTAACTTTATTTAATTGTCACCCTTTCCCATCATCATTCTTGTCATCTGCTAATCTTGTGTGGTGTGTATTGTCACGTCATGTTCTCATCCGGAATTCCCCTTTTCCCACTTTCAGCCTTTCAACCTACATCAGAACACGTTCTCCTAAAGCTTCAGAGAAAGAGAGAGAAAAGTCAATCCACAATGTCTCTCCGTCTCATGTACAACTGCACTGCACACACTTTTACTCAACCAAAAAAGACCACACAAAAAAATATATACACATAACACAACGACGACAAGCCATATGACAGGATACATTTCACTTTCACAAAGTATATTTCTCTTATTTTTTTTCTTCATCTCTACTTGCTGTTGCTACTACCATATTACATGCTTGTTCAAGCTTACAACTCATCTTTCCATTTTTCTCGGAAAATCTTTCTCTCTCTCTCTCGTCGACACCAGACTCGATGGGAAATGGAACTGATGCGATGATTATATGATGACTATGATGAAAGTGAAAGCTGCTACTGATGTTGTTGTGAATGGACATTATCATCGTCATCATCAACAACAACAGCAGCAACAGCAGCAACAGCAGCAACAACATCCTTCGTTATTTGAGTGTTTTTCATTTTCTCATATTCGCTCTACGTCCATTCCCATTTCAAGTATATAGTAGTCAGCTATAGTAACAGTTGCTGCTTTAATCTCGCAATCAGATCTCTGCACAGAAGATCTGTTGTTGGTAGGAAGTAGAAATGTTGTATGTATACAAGATACGCATTTATTTTCCTTGAGTGGGTTTTCCTGTAAAGGATTGCTCAGATGCAAATGCAAGCGTGTGTGGTATTATTATTATTTGACACGTGTGTGTGTCTCTTTCTGCTGCTGTATATATATAATACACGTAGCTGTGGTGTTGGTGCGGATGTAAACTTTTTTTTTCTGGAAAAAAAGGATTAGAAAAGTATGTCCAATTTTTGCGCACTCACAGTCTTGTCAGTTTATTATTAGTTTGGTTGTTGTCATCATTATTATATGTATACCTATATAACTATTATTCGACAATAATGTATCATGTTTCTCTATTCACGTACGCACATGAAGCATATAATATTTATAGGTAGGTATGTAGGATATTATTGTTATTTTGTCATTGTATATTAAAGTATACATGTATGATATATTACCTATTACTATTGTGGAATGACGTATTTTATAAAAGCTATTTTGTTAGTAGATGATGTTGATGTAGTAGAAAAAAATGAGACTTGTCATAAATGTAAACATATATAAGTATTTTCCAACGTTGAAACCAGTTTGCAGAATACCAACACATTATAATAATAATACATATGTATGTTATTGTACTGCACTGCTTCTGCCACAACCAGTGCAGCAGTAGGAGAAGAATTGATTTTGGTACTTTTGATCTGTCACTCGTATCGTAAAGCTTGATTGTGATTTGTGCTGTGTTTTTTGTTGGATGTGCGATTTTATCAAGAAAAAATGTCACACGAGAGATTATCTCGATGTCAAAGCGCTACATTCCATATTGATGGGGCAACATACCAAATAGGTAATTTTTGATCAATCTTCATCTTTCTTGTCATCTTATGACTGTTTTTTGTATTTCATTTGGCACAGATTGTCTTGTATGTATAAAATATGTCATTTCCATGTCTGTTTATTGTAGTTATATAATTTATGTATATTTATATGTATGTATGTATGTATGTACATAGGCAGGTGTGTATATTCAAGAGTTTTGATGTATGTACTTGTTATATAGCCACGATTTAGTGTTGTATGTGGGCGGTGCAGTTAGCAACTTCCGTTTGCAGATTTGCTAGAAATAGAAAGTTTTGTGTAGCAAATTGCAAATATTATAGTATCGCGGTCGCTATCATGTAATTTAGGAAACAATCACCAATTCTGATTATCATTCCCACCAAAAAGGAAATTATTAGGGAAACCGGGAAAATGTGGTACAACTTGTAACACGTCTGATTTTGTTAGTCTAGCGTTTTGATAATATGATCTTACCACAGTTGTAATCTCCGCCTTCCCTACTATTTGTCTCTGTCTCTCTATCTATTTATCTATCTATTATCCTTTTATAAGAATCAAAAGTGTTTTATGATGTGTTATACGTTCACTTTACTGTTTTTCACCCAATCAAATCGCCAATCATTTGTCATCGTTTAGATGCCATATCCCATCATGCCTCCTCGATTTCCCCGAGAGAAAAATTTCTCTCTCTTTCTCTCTCTTTCCAACTCTCTAACTTATTACTACAGTAAACAAGGTAGTCGAATGAGGTATTGAAGTATGAGGTAAAACCAATTTATCATCACTTCAACTTGCAACCTGCACAGATTTTACCAAAACTTTCTTCAGAAAAAGTAATCTTAAGTTGGTAGTCAACAGTGCAGTGTAACTTTGGATGGGAAGAACATGTCCGTCATTAAGTAGACCGGGAAAAGGTAAAGAGAGGAATAAAAGGGAAAGCGTAATAAAATGGCAGTGTAGTGCCTTTCTAAGAAATACTGAGAAAGACGAGTGTGAGAACAAGATGTTAGAGAAAAAGAGTAAGCTTGGTTGGTTTTAACTCTAGAAAACATGGTCTCTTAGTCCAGCTTAGGCATTTACAAAGGAAGACGAAGAATGAATAATATTGTATCAAAACTACATTGTTTTCAATTTGATAGGAAATGAGGAAATGGTTAAATCTCATTATTGCTTACTTTGTTAGCTCATCAGGACAGGATTATCAAAACCAGAGTAAAATAAATGGATGCAAAATGCACAAAAAGCTAAACCAATTAATCACTCTCTCTGTGCATTCTTGTAAATTCTTTAGTAAATGCATTTGTTGTACAATTCGTAAAATCAAACATTTTGGAAAACTTGTGTCAAAGCAAAAACCAGCAAATTGAATAAAGCCCAAAAATTAGTTTAACTCTTTTAGTTGAAACATTCTACGTATTCTCTTGAAATCTTGGAGAAATACATTCTTCTTCCTCGTCATTAACTTTCTGCACGCATTGTTTTTCATTTCAAATTCTTACGAAAGTATGTATGCAATAAAGTTTAAAAAAAATGAATTTCAGTTCAGTGATGCGAAGAAGATTGAGATCTAACAACAATCTTATTTTCACATTTATTGCAGGAAATCCCTTTCCATGTTTGGTTGTCTTGCAAGTCATGTTTAAAAAGAGTTAACTTGTGTTGCCACCTTTTTTAAAAGGGAAAGTGTAGTCAGAAAATGGGAAATTACTTGGGCGTATGTAAATGCAAATACACATATACAACAAAATATAATTGCAGGTTTTTGGTACTTGGCTCATTTTATGTTCCTTTTACGTGATAATAATGACATGTTATTTTACAAAGTTTTACAGAGTGAAAAGAAAGCTTGTATACAAACAGCACAATAAGCAAAGTTTCAATACTTAAAAAAATTATATGTTGCAAAAAAAGAGAGAAANTCATGGTCATGATGATTATCAAATGTGAAATCTCTGCTGTTTATATAAACTCAGGTCGGAGATAGACAAATGATTGTAATCACGAAATAAAGTTTTTGAATGAAAGCAATCAAGGAAGGAGAGGATACAAAACATGTTTTTGTTTTAACTACTGCTACCCAGCAGAGAGTTGTCTTTATCTCTAACATTTCCATTTAAATGTGTGTATTTTATTTTTTTACCACTTTGTTTTAGTTGCTAATGATGAGCCGACGAATGGAGTAAAAATACTTCGACGGAAGGACCCTCCCGTTGACCTTCATACTGACCTCCCCACCCTGTCCAACTCGACGGTGGTGCAAAGACTTAAACTCATTTTGGAAAAGTTGGAGTCTGGCCAGTTGGACTCGGTTCCACCGGAAGTGCTCCAGAAGAACATTCAGTATGCCATCAAGTTGATTCAAGATGGGGATCCACCACTGACTAAAGACAGGTTCGAGCGGAAATTATACAATCCAGTATAACTTTTAACTTGCTTTTAACAAAAATATATAAATATATGCTGTGGTCCAAAGAAAACGAGAGAGAGAGACCACGCCTATTTGTGATCCTTTCAATTCAGACAAACAAATTACTGTGCATTATACGGAATCTTTCTAATTATTTCTATAATCCAATTGATTCTTCTGCAACTAAGCAGCTTATATATTTTAGCTCTTCAAAATAAATATTGACCTGGGATCAAGATCATTTAATATCCATACATTTCATACATATGTATGCACGCAAGTTTATCATTGTCATCATCGCATATATCATCCTTCCCCTGTCATTCAGGATTCTACTACGTCAATGTTTTTTCTCTGTGTATATGTCTCTCTCTCTCTTTTCTCTTGGAGCCCAGCAGCATTAATAATCTAGTAGGTATAAATATGGCATATATATGTGTGTGGTGAAAGCAAAAAAAACATAAGCATACATGATGGTAAACATGTGAGGTAAACAAAAGCTATGTATAGCAACAAACTCAGCAGCATTAATAATCTAGTAGGTATAAATATGGCATATATATGTGTGTGGTGAAAGCAAAAAAAACATAAGCATACATGATGGTAAACATGTGAGGTAAACAAAAGCTATGTACAGCAACAAACAGTAGCATCGCTGAGGAAAGGTGGTATAAATGATCGATGGTGTTACCACAAAAATACTAACTGCATAAAAAAAGAGAGAAATAGCAGCGCTAACCACAAAAAATACTCCAAACATAGTATACTTTCTATACTACTTTTATTCTCTCTCTCTGCTCGAGTTGTAACTCTTATTGTTTTTATTAAGACCGCCAACTGGCTCACAGGCTGATTTAGATTTTTTTGAGGAGAAAGCCCGTGGCGCTTTTACTCATGCTGCTATACCTTATATTTATGCTGCTCTCCAACATGGAGTTTCCTTCCTTAAATAATAAGAAGGACAGCAAGTTTTTTTGAGGAGAAAGCCCGTGGCGCTTTTACTCATGCTGCTATACCTTATATTTATGCTGCTCTCCAACATGGAGTTTCCTTCCTTAAATAATAAGAAGAACAGCAAGAATACCTAAATGAAGGCGGTTGAGTCTGTATGTCTGTGCACTGTATTTACACATGCTCTGTGTATACCTATATAAATATATAATTAATAGACATTCTAAGACAAGTATATATATAAAGGCTACAAGAGAAGAACAAAACAACCAGGATGAGTGTATATACAGCATACAATGTATCTACCATACTTTCTCAAAGGATTACCATATGGCTTTTAATTGACAGTTCTTCTCCATTCGTTTTTCCCTCCGTTCCTTCCTTCCTCCATCCATCCATCCATGTGTGTGAGTCATGAGTGAGTGTGAATGCAGTGCTCCATATTGGTAAAATATAGGTAGTTCATTGGAGCAGCAGTGGTTGTACTTATGGGAGTTGTGGTCCAGAAACTCGAAGAAATAAAAATATGAGAGCTGAACAACTCAACTGATGATGATGATGGTAGACAAATAAAAATCGATCATTTCCCTACTTTTTCTCATCTAATATTGACTATTTTCCCGTTCTTTGACTTTCACTTACTCCCAACATATATTTCTCCAAATACATGTACAAATATATAGGACGTAAAAGCATGTGTGCATATGCATACACACAAACACAGTTATCCCTATCGTCATCGCAATAGCTTCCTTCTTCCTTGTTGTTTTCAAGAATTGGGAGAGAAAATACGGCATGGAGTGTGATGTATGCTTTTGATGTAATGAAACTTGTGATTGTGACGCGTCCATTTACTCAGACACACACACAAATACAAACACGTTATATATTTGATAAAAAAACTGTAACCTTTTCGAATGTGTTTGTTGTTGTTGTGTGTATGTTTGATAGTATAATATGAGCATGGGCGTATATATTTATGTGTTTGAAGAAATTATTGTCATCCTCCTTGTTCTTTTGGTGGTGGCTGTAATCGTTGCCGTTGTGTTGTCGTCATAATAGTAATATAGCTGATTGTAAGATAAGCTATATGAAGTACATTGGCTCCCTTTCAAGTTTGATATAAAAATGTCATTTATTTACAATGTCATGAATTACGTAGGATGAGTATGTATCTACCTATATATTTTTTTGGACTATACATCACTTACTTTTTCTATACAAAAATAATAATAAATTGTATAACAAAAGTTTTTATTATTATTATTATTATTATTGTTGTTCTCTCTTTTTGACGTACACGAAAGCATAAATAAGATATGGGAATAGGAAGAGCGGAAAACAAGATAGTGGATAAACCGCAACAAGATAATATTGTAGGCTTTTTTTATAGGAGCTCATGCACATTCATGAGGGAAGCATATAGGCGAGTAATAATAATATGTACCTTCATTCCCTTTTCTCTTGTCAAAGCGTAGTGAGTAGGAGAGGAGGGAAAATGATACAAAGGGAAGAGAAAGGAGGAAGAAAAAATAGACGAACAATAATATTTAATATTTATTATTGTGTATTGATGTGTGAGGATCACAGTCTAGGACTTAGACGGGCAAAATGTATATATGTACTTGTTAGGAGCTCCTCCAAAAATGTACTCGTCAAAATGATTTCAAAAACATTAATCTTGATTCAAAAGTAGACTTTAAAAAATAATTATTATTAATCATGTGAACAATGTCAAAATATTTATCAAGGGAACATTATTCTTCATTATTCCTCCGCCAAGAGAACTTTTTCAAATCCCTAATGCTAGACTGACATTTGTTAAACTACGAATGTACATATGAATGTGCCTATTTAAGCGCATCCTTTATTCTTTTATCTTTCAAAATAATGTTCTCTCAAAAAGGACAGTTAAACTGCCATAACCATTTACATTTCTTTTTTTGTCTCTTTCTCTTTTGGTAAATGTGTAATTGCGACATAAGAGGGTTATATTTTGTATTATCTGTACTTACCTACCTACATAAAATGTGTCAATAACAAAAATGAAATTGATGGCTTTAATACATACGAGACCACAAACCACATTTGAGCATACATAGGCATTACAATTTTATTATTGTTATTATTATTATTATTATTATTACTATTGCTATTATTATTATTATCATTGTCACTTTTTTCTGTTTGGGTTGGTTAAGCTGACTAGAGCTCTTATTGTCGTCATCTGATTAAAGTAATACCCTTGCTCGTACTACGTCTTTTCTTGGCACAGTCACATGTACAAAAGCAAATCATAAAAAAGGTTATAGCATTTACCCATTATTACTTATTATTATTATTATTATTATCTTTATACAATAACATGTTTGCTTGTGTTATAGCTATGTATTTTTTTTGGTTCTTTAGAATATTCTAGAGTTTATAGATCTACTCTCGTATTAAATTAGGATGAAATACATTCATGTCACATGTTTGTGTGCGGAGTATGTTTACCTGTCTTCATTTGCAGACGCAGGATTAACAAAGAAAAAAAATTCAAAGAGAAAAAAAGAGAAAGCATCAAAGAAAAAGGTTTAGTTATTTTTTTAAACCCCCCGAGTTTGTTTGAGATATTTAAAATGATAACAAGATATATGAACAACACAGCTCATCCGATTACACAAAAAAATATACAAGGAATGAGTACTGTGTGTGTACTTAATATACATAAATGACAATAAGCTTTTAAAAGGTTTATATTTGCTTAGGAAAAGGGCATTTTCACCTGTGATTCGTCTACAAAAAAATTGGAATGGGGGGAAGTGGGCTTATGTTTAGATGAATGAATGGGAAACTGCCTTGTTTTTTATCAAAGGAAATTGGGAATTTGCATTTCTAGCAAAAATGGCAATAGTGGATCTTTTTAATAAAGTACGCATGTTATATGTGTTCATAGCTCAAAAGCTTACATCACAACTCAAAAAAATCCTCTATGATACTGCTACCATCATCAATATAACCAGTTATAATAATCCTAAAGAAACCATACAATAATACTTTTGTACATTAGTACTTTTGCAACAATACAGATGATACTATGTACAATCGACATAGTAAAATAAAAATGTTATTTTTAGTTAAGTGAAAGTTTGTTTTGTATGTACTTTTGTTACAACTGTTCTCGTACTTGTTCATACCTTCCTGTTTCCTAGCTTTATTGGTATGTTTGTGTAGTTTGCAAAAAGAGAGAGAAAGAGTAAGGCATGTGTATGAGTTTAGTGGTAAACCCAAGCCACTGGAGGAAATCACCTCATTCATTATTCAACAGCATAAACGGTTTCATGTGACCATTTTTTTCTACTCAGCACACCACCACCACCGCTGCCGCCACCAGCAATAAAGTAAAAAATTGACATTGTGACCACGCAGGTAGGTATAAAAATAGAGACCACTTATATTATACTGCAGTGTAGTAATATCATGTGTGTGTTTGTAGTGATGATGATGAATAGGATTCATGTGTCTACAATAATGATGGACACGTTTTTTATTGTTGGAATAAAAGGAAAAGCTAAATATTTCAATGAAAGAAATGAGCCAATAAAAATGTAGTCGACGATGATGTCGAAAGGTAAATTAATGTGTCGTTTTGTTTCAATGTTGTGTATTATAATATTATAAACCATTAGCTTATATATATATAGGCAAGGTAGGTACATACAACTTCATTATTTAATTGGTCTGTCGTAAGACTTGCGTTGCTCAACGCTCAAAGGTAAAAGAAAAAAAGCAGGGAATGTTTGTGAAAAATAGGTATGCATGATCCAAGTAGTTGTTGCATAATTTCTTGTTAAATTCATCGGTATTTTACTTTGTGTGGTCATTTCATATAGTTGGAGTATATTATGCCGTGGGTTATGATGTCAAAGAATGACCAAGATCAAAATAACAATTTACACATCAATCACAATCACACATAATTACCTATCTAGGTAGAATGAAAGGGGAACTGTGATTGAGCTGCGAACCTAGATGAATTTCGTGAAATTCTACCATTTTGTTCTAATATTGTATATAAATTGCATAGACAATAGATAGAAGGTATTCCCTACATACGTTCATACAATGACATGCTATACCAAATGAAAAAATAAAAGAACCTGAATTCTACTAATATTATTTTTGCTGGTTTAGTTTATGTCTTGTGGCTGCCAAATCTGCCAATTGTTGCCGTTATTTTATTTATAAGAAATAAATTAAAAGTCACCCAGACTTAATAATTCGTGAAAGAAAATGTAACTTAAATTGTATAAAATCTAGGGCTGCAAATGTGCATGGTATTATTATTTATTTAGCATTTGATGTGTATATTCACACTATAGTGGATACTATATATAGTTTTGCAAGGTTTGTAATAACTTGTAACAGGAACTGATAGCGGATGTACCGGCGGCACATGTCAAATGCTATACTATACACTATATTGTTACATAATATGCTATGGAGGAGAGCAGACTACTTTATAGTGTATAATATCCTTTTGAGTGAGTCTAGTTGTTGTTGGTGTAATTCGAAACGGTAATTTGAGTCGCGACGACGTAGATATAATCTCATTCAATTTTCTCCCTGTGGGATCACTAAAATAATGATATATCCACTTTCATCCAACTTACATTACTCTTCTCCTACTTACAAAATTGTTAGTTAAAAGAATAGATGTGTAATACCTACGTGCAAAGCATATCTATAATATACATATATATAGGATATATACCAACTATAGAGCTGTAAGTACATACTCATGTAGTACTTTTAGCGTCATAACTACAACTGATTATTAGTTTACTTTACGGGCTTGTTATATTTAATGCATACTTTCCCCAGTGAAAGCACACGCACACTAGAATTCTAATGATAACAAGTAAGCAGAAAAGAGAAAGGAATAGGATACTATGTATTTATATAGCATCATACCACTTCATAATACCCCGCACAAAATGAAGTTCTTCTGAAGTTCTGAATGAGAGGATTCAAAAGGAAGTAGTATTTGTTTTCTAAAAAGAAAAAGGTGTAGTTAATTAAGGCAACATCAAGTCAAAATAGAACAAACAGCTATATATTTTCGTCATAATAACATCCTTTACGAGTATTTATTTTTAATCTGCGTTGGTGCGTCATAAAAGTCATGCATAGGATATGACATGTAAGGCATTAAAAACAATCCTCCAAACAAACACCAAAAAACATGAGGAAGAATGACATTGAAATTATTTAGCTTACTTCTTTCATTATAGGTTAATGCCAGTTTACTACGTAGATATCATCCATCAGAGGACGTCATGGGACAAAAAAAAGTTTATGCTTTCTCTTAAATAATATAAATGTAGGTATATACACATGCTTTCCATATACACCACGCAATTAATTCACCAGTATAATGTTTATAACCTTTATTATTAAAGAGAAAGCTAGAAAAATAGTGGATTTAACCTGCTACGACATTGTTATTTTTGAAAGGAGTGAATATAAATAATAAGCTTGTAATGTAAGCAGGTATGCAAGTCAGGATAGGGTTAGCGTAGAAGACCAATCAGTCAAGCCAAGTCAAGTCCTACGTTATATGACCCAAAAATAATGTTTTATCTTCCAAGATTATCAACTCTAGTCAAGAATGTAATGTATGCTCACTATATGTAAAAGAAGTATAGAGTAGCTAGTTTGCCCAGTTTGCCCCTTCCGTCAAGCTAATTGTGTAAAGTACTTCTTGTTAGGGCGGTTGAAAAATTATTTACTAAATTACTGCTCCTTGTTTATTTAGAAGAAGAAAATTTATTGTTTTTTATGTTTAATTTAGAAGAATATAAACTAGGTACACTACTATATCTATTTTTCTATGCATAATTATTATTTACCCCATTTTACCTGTTTTATTTTACAATCAGTAAACAACTTGTCATTATTCGATTTACTCTTGCGCGGTAGTATACACTTTGTCGGATAATTAGCTTTTGTTTATTTTTCTTATAAAACACAACGTTGTTGTAAATTCAAGTTTTTTTTATTGCCCCTTTGTCTCATATAAAAATGTATACCTACCTACCCATATGCCTATTTTATATTATGTATTTAGTTCCGACTAATCTACCAAGTAGGTTTTCTCACCAAAATGTTTTTCTTTCCGTTTTAATCATTAGCCATCTTCAAGGATCATCATCATGATGACATGACGATCACTTTATAGCTATATACATCAGGGTCATCACTATCATTACACTGGCACACATTAACACAATATATTTTTAATCAAAAGCATTCTAGATGGTGTCATTACTCCGTTGAGTAACTTGGGTTTTGAGCGTTACTTTTTTACACACCTCTCATCTTACCAATATAATATGTAGGTAGGTTAGATATATGCATGTATGCAATAATATGTTCATATGTGTACCGTGTACACATTGTCTAATCTTTTCCTTTTTTCTCCAACACCGCAATATGTGGGGTTCTTTTCTGTGTTACAATAGAAAATCTACACACTTTAGGGAATCATCTATAGTCTAACTACCAAAGTATTTATATTTGCACTAGAGCCAAGAAGTATGTAGTAATAAGAAGTGTAGTAGCGGACGTACTTTTGGTTTTTTTACGGTGGTCTTTCACTGGTGATGATGGCGGTGGCGGTGTGTGGTGTTATTGCAAGTGAAGTATGTACGTACATAATAATAATAAGTAAGTGAGGGAAATCATGTTGCGTTAGTGCCCTTGAGACTCTTCAAGTAGGAAAACCAAGGTTGTTTACATTGCTCAACAAACACAATCGTCAATATAGTCGATGAATGAGTTGCCCTCTTTCTCTTTCTTTATTTAACTTCCACCTATTCTACCTACTTTACTATTCAAGTCATATTTAATAGACATTTGTACTGTATTTTTTACCATATACGTTCATACATAGGTGCACTAAGAGAAATATATATTATGCCTCTGCTGTAAATTGCCAAACCATCGTGGTCGTCGTCGTCGTCATTGCTATTTTGTCATTAAAGTTATTACCCAAACGAAACTCTTGTATTACTTTGATGATGCAGTTGTTGGAACGACACAATGTGCGCCCATAAAATTGCAACTTTCTTTTTACTTACCCCAAATGACTTTTTTTTTCCTTGTGACGTATGGTGTCATCTTCATGATGTTGTTGATGATGAGTGTATATGTATGTGGTGGTCATCATTATGTACGCAATAATGTATGTACATATATTTACCAAAAGAAAAATCACTCCAATTTCTACTTTCCTGTCCTAAATTCATCATTACTCTTTACTTTGGTTGTTTACTATCTATAATGTATGTACATATTTGTCTGTACTAATTTTCTAACTTTTTATTACATTGGCAAATCTTACGCTTTTACTACTTATTTTCTCAAGTCATAAAATTCTCCATAATAAAAATTTATATGTGTCTATTCTTCTTCATGTGTCTTTGTCAATACATCGTAAATATTCTGTTATTATTTGTGATCACGTCTCTAATTAAACTGACAAATGTGTACCATGTCCTCTGCTATATAATAATAATTTTTATACTGACGCTAATTAACTCTATATTTACCTGGAAATTTCTGGGTATTTTAATTAAATGTGCAAATTAATTCGTGTTGTTTCTTGTGACTGACAATTTACATTTGCTCTTTTTTTGTATTTTTTTCAATCTATTCCATTTAACAGACCTTGTCAACATGCTGCTGCTGCTGTTGTTGTTGTTTTTAATTAAAT
The DNA here is from genome assembly GCA_027744595.1 of Paronellides praefectus. Lineage (NCBI taxonomy): Eukaryota > Metazoa > Arthropoda > Collembola > Entomobryomorpha > Paronellidae > Paronellides > Paronellides praefectus. Next base: position 3,628 of record JAITYZ010000059.1, on the reverse strand, counting down.
GTGCAAAATTAATTCGTGTTGTTTCTTGTGACTGACAATTTACATTTGCTCTTTTTTTGTATTTTTTTCAATCTATTCCATTTAACAGACCTTGTCAACATGCTGCTGGGGCGTCCTCAACCCAATCATCATCCTCTTCATCCGCGGCGACCACTACCACTTCAGCCCCTTCATTATTCGATGGTGGTAGTACTTCAACGGAAAAAGCATTGAACAACTTGTCACAACACAACCGACATGTTCAACATCAGCAACTACTCAACCAACAACAGCAGCAGCAGCAGCATTTTAAAAGGCAAAGCTCTACTCCGTGTCCCTCTTCAGCCAGTACCACTTCTTACGTTGCCACGTCTGCTGCACTTATTGCTGCTGCCACTGCTTCCGCTGCATCTTCGCCAAAATCTTCTACTACTAATCTTACTACTACTACTACTACTACTGCTATTTCCGCTGATGCTGAAGAAGAATCTTGTGATTCTTCTATTCCCGCTGCTGCTGCTGAAATTATATTAGTTTCTTCTTGAGCAACAAAATATCTCTTCTTCTTCTTCCACAGTCACCACCCCCACAACAATAACAACAATTACTACCATCACCGAGTCCCCACCAGTAACAAGCTCAACAACTATTGACCCTCCTAACGTAACTTTGACCGATTCCACTGAAAATGATAACAACAACACCACGACCACCACTACAACTACTTACTACTATCACTCCCACACCAGTAGTTGCCGTTACCGCTACTGCTGTTGTTCCTCCAAGTAGTGGCGGTAATGATAACGATAACACCATCACCACCACTACCACTACACAAACTACAGTAACTCCTCCCACAATTGTCACACCGAAAACAGGTCGAAAGAGTAGTATAGCAGCAGGTGGTGCTGCCAATGACACACTTTCATTACCGGAGTCTCGCAGGTTTACACAAAAAAATTGTTTCATACTTTTTCTACATGTTTAAATGAGTGAATCTATTATAAAAATAGTAATTTTACCCCCTTTTCAAGTAATTATTATTATTAGTAGTAATTGATATACACCTATATTACCCCCTTTTTGAAAAAAGTTTACCTAAATATTGATTGAAACAGTTGTTTTTCTTTGATTTTTTTCAACTTGTGGTTTGATAAATAATTACTGTTGTAAATGTAGAGATTTCCCTTGCCGTTTGAACCTATGTAATATATTCCACCCACCCAACACCACCCCACCTCTGTATTTTTGTATGAAACCTTGCGATGTGCAATAATACAATGCATATTTATGAATTTACATTTGTTATTCAGTCGCATTTTTTTACTACATACCATCACTCTATACTCACATCACTCCATCATTTTACACACATATTTTGACCACACATAATTAAAAAAATTTATCGTCACGTTTTAATATTTTTTTTACACCATTCGTCTAAAATAAATTATTTACACGACTGCTCATAACTTTTTACAACTTTTTAAAAATGTTTTATATTTTGAGAATTTTTTTTGCGTGTTTTTTGAATATTGGAATTTATGTCTTTGACAAACCAATAATGCCAGCTACTACACTGCTTTTTTTATGCTTGCTCCCAAAAGGCTTTGATGTGTCATTATATATTCCACCCACCCAACACCACCCCACCTCTGTATTTTTGTATGAAACCTTGCGATGTGCAATAATACAATGCATATTTATGAATTTACATTTGTTATTCAGTCGCATTTTTTACTACATATACCATCACTCTATACTCACATCACTCCATCATTTTACACACATTTTTTGACCACACATAATAAACAATTTTATCGTCACGTTTTAATGTTTTTTTACACCATTCGTCTAAAATAAATTATTTACACGACTGCTCATTACGTTTTACAACTTTTTAAAAATGTTTTATGTTTGGAGAAATTTTTTTGCGTGTTTTTTGAATATTGGAATTTATGTCTTTGACAAACCAATAATGCCAGCTACTACACTGCTTTTTTTATGCTTGCTCCCAAAAGGCTTTGATGTGTCATTCATATATCAGCATGTCTTGTCAGCTTTTTTTTGCTTAAATGTCACTTGAGATTTGAGTTCTCACTCCTACAGCATTTTTACTAGCTACATAATTTACTCCATTTAAAAAAAAAAGATTTTGATGCTGCATGCATGCATCTTTGCATCATAATAAGTTTATGAACCTTTTTCCTGTACACAATCACACGTTGCAAAACTCGATAAAAACGCTTAATTGAAAGCATGAGCAAAGATTTTTATCTGTATTTTTGCATATGATTTTATTACTTTTGCTAGCATGACATAATATATAATGATAATGATAAGGAAGAACAGTTTGGGTTTTAAATACCTTTAAATGTCGTATTTTAGAAAACAACCATATCTACCTTCATGTAGAACACACCAGCGACAGAAACGATATATCAAAAGCCGTTGATATTGTATAATAAAAATATTGTTGATCAAAATCGCATGGAACCTGATTGTGTGCTTGTGAGCAGTGAAAGGATGAGCAAGCCATTTCGGATCATAAAAGATTTATGTGTTGGCATTTATCCCATCAACACTTTTACTCTTTACCAAATTATGCCGAATACCTAGATCAGATGAGTTGGCTTCGGTAGAGCACTCATATATTCTCGGTGATGATGATTATCATCATCATGACATGGTGTATACGCTGTAATGTATAAAGCTATTTTTCAGAACTACAACTACATGGTATATTACGCATCATGTACCACATCCAGCTTCCAAATATTCCAAAAATGTACGTACCAAGAACTCATTATTACTCTCGTGTAACCTACTATCCAGTCGTCCTGTGTAGCGTGATGATGATGATGTGAAGAATGAAGAGAATGATTTGGTGTTTTATCATCGTTGAATTTTTCGGGTACGGAATACAGGAAATATATGCAATGTAGAGTGCAATGCAAGTAGTAAAAAAATACTAAGCTGATGATAGAGAGAGAATATCCACCTTTCTTCCACCACTATACTATAGTTTAGAACATACCTACTTACTAGATATGTAGGTAGGTATGTTAGTTGGTGCATTATAGAGTGTGTTGAGGTAAATAGCAAGGGTCGTGGTTTTTTATGTATGGATAAAACTTTTTATTTTGGAGCTGCTCCTTTTTTCGCACTGTATCGCTACCATTTTTTAAACGCGATGCAGCAGGCTTTGATATTCTGAAAACATTGAAAACTGCTGCTGTGTTTTTGTTTTACTTTTACTGCCACACGTGGCTTTAAAATGTCCATAGTGCGATTTAAGTGCCAACTGCATTAGGTTTATAAACAGATGAAGAAGTACGTCTGGAGCTTACTTTTCGGTTGAGGCTTTTTCCTGTTGACCAAAAATGTAAAAAAAAATTGTCAGAGTGCAAGTGTAGAAGCTGTGTAAAAAATTTAAAAATCCTTTCATGTTTACACAAAACTTTTACACAAAAAATATAAAATATATCTTTTACTTTGACCGTAAATTCGTGTATTTATGAAACATTACTAGATGCATTTTTTACCTATACTTGACTATGTTTTTCTCACAGTTTTTCGTTTTTACACTAGATTGCGATTTACGCAAATTAACGGTTTATACTTCTCTTTCCTGCCAGCAGTGTTTTAC
>JAITYZ010000058.1:0-10612 GCA_027744595.1 Paronellides praefectus | reverse complement strand
TATACACTTTACACAGATCAAAAAAGCACACACATTCTTCATTTTTTATGCAAGGAAGATGCAAACAATTTGATTGACGCAATGCAAAGTCATGTAGCATACAGGATCTCTCTAGTATACATGAATAGTAAGTAGGCTTGCTGTTTGTTGTCTTGTTTTCCTCTCGTGTCACATCCACAAAACATCCTACCTCTCTCTCTCTTTGCTATCTTTAACAATCACAATTTATACCGCAATGCAACAAAGAAAGTGGTGAAGATAGTGATGCAAATGATACAAAAGTTTTTATTGGTCTATGTTTTGTGCTAAAAAAATGCGTTTTGTTCATCTGCAGAGGCGGAGTTGTACTTTAAATTATTAAATAAATGTGTGCCTATATTGGTTTTTAAGTTCATTAATAATGTCGCTGCTGTCACTTTTTAAGTACCTATGAATGCAACCTGTTACTGAAGATTACTTGGTAAAAATTGTACTTTTCTTGTACCTACACACCAGTTGTTGGCTACCTACAACACAGCTAGAGATTATTCATCTTTCTCCTTCTGTCTTGTTTTGTGAATTGAATAATAATTATGTGCAAAAAGTGTAAGATTTTATAAAATGCATTAATAAACTATTGTAATTTTTAAGTGTACTGACCTTTCATGCCATAGTAGGAAAATCTGCCCCCGGGGTCAAAGGTCAAAGAAATGAAATCTTGTTACATTTTTGTGCTGAATTAAATAGGTTGATTAAACGTAGTATTTTATTTTTTGTCTGCTTACCGTTCGCAAAATTCCTAGGACAAACGGAAATGAAAATGATTATTTTGTTCATTTTAGTTAATGAATGAATAGGTAGGCTATATATTTTATTTATTTGCTTACATTCGTAATAATAAAAAAGACACTCTTCGGGTAGGGGACCTGCAAAAAAATGGTTTAAAGGTATAATTCATTTAAAAATTCTTAAAGTAGTTTAATGATATGAATGAATATAATATAGTTTAATGATATGAATGAATATTATTTTATCATTGAAAAAATTGCTGAAAATTCATTTTGGTGAGTGCAAACTTGAAGGAATCATGATGGTTGGAGTCTGAAATACTTTTAATTAATTCGCAAGTGAAATTATTCCCATCAACAAAATTCAATGCACTTTAAATCGCAACAAACTGCAGGCTGCTTTGTAAATGAGCACCATACTTTTAAATGGCATTTTAATGGCCTAACCGAAAACCCTACACAATTTCCGGCTCCATATATTCCTCCAAGGACTCAACCTTTTTTATTTACAATTTCCTTCAATTACCTTTCCCCCCGCCTCCGCAACCATTTTGAATTAGTTAATTAAACGGTACTTAAACTCAAAAAATATATGTCAAGTCAAATCAACTTAAAAACGAGATGAATCTTTTATTCCGCCACACTGCTGCACAAATAAAACAATTTGACGACATGCATGCCTCAATATCAATAGGACACTGAAAAGACTCAAGTTCACTTTTTGCTTATAGTCTCCAAAACTGACGCACCATGGAACTACAAAACACCAACAGATAAAATCTCTGTCATCACTTTTGATTTTAATGAAGGGTCTCACAGGAGGATCATGATTTCAGGATCAGGATAATATATTATTTAATAATAATTTCATGTCCCTTTGCCTTTCTGTTTACCTTGCAATCCTCTCTCTCTGCAGTGCTCCTGACACTCGCCAAACAAAACTCACTCAAAATTCGATTGAACTTCACACTCAAAAGAAGAAAAAAAGATTTATCCAAAATCCTTAACCGAGTTCCTTCCTATGAAAAATGACAACATGCCATATATTACGTTTATCTCCCATTTATGTAGTCTTCCCTTCACAGCAGTATAACCAGCAGTTATATTATATGGACGATCAATTAAATAAGGAAACTGAGGAATACACTTTAAATGCCAAGTTATGCCAAGTTGGATAACCTAAAGTTGTTGGATCGCCAACAATGTTCTTGTTATTTCTAAATAAAGCATTCATGAATGAAAGTGAGTTGCTGCTAATCGAATAGATCACATAACCAACGCCAACACACGAATTGTAAAGGTTTATAAATGACAACATGCCATATATTACGTTTATCTCCCATTTATGTAGTCTTCCCTTCACAGCAGTATAACCAGCGCAGTTATTATATGGATGATCAATTAAATAAGGAAACTGAGGAACACACTTTAAATGCCAAGTTATGCCAAGTTGGATAACCTAAAGTTGTTGGATCGCCAACAATATTCTTGTTGTTTCTAAATAAAGCATTCATGAATGAAAGTGAGTTGCTGCTAATCGAATAGATCACATAACCAACGCCAACACACAAATTGTAAAGGTGTACTTCAACCAGCAGAACAGCCAAAGAGCAGCAGAGATTCTACGAAATAAAGATGCAAATGCAACGGGATAACTTTTTGTTCCTATTGTTGCACTATATTATGCACCCAGCAAACAACTTGTACGCACACACACGCAAAATACGTAGTAAGCTTTGTTGTTATGATTGTGAAATCTCCAACTCTTTACTTGGAAGGAAGGCCAACAACTATCGCCACCAAATCAACTTTTTTGTACAACAATNGTTATGATTGTGAAATCTCCAACTCTTTACTTGGAAGGAAGGCCAACAACTATCGCCACCAAATCAACTTTTTTGTACAACAATATATACATTACAAAGTAACAGGTAAAAATATAAGCAATAATAAGTTATTTTCGTCAGTTACACAGGTAATAAGAAAATGTTTAGTAAAAATATAACAATCATATGCACTTGTGTTGTATAACATTTAAATGTACGTTTGTAGGTATGTAGGTATGCGTAATTGTAGAACTTGTTAAATAATTTTCTTCTTTTTTCTACTAAAAAGCGTATAATATGCTTACCAATCCAACTTTTTTTAATACGTGATAACGCATCACTGATGACTTTTTTTTCTTTGAAATTATAATATATATTCTATGCTCACTACTGCTGTCTGCTTCAAAGGATAACTTGATTTATGGGAGATAAACGAAAATATAATAACTTTCGTCAGTTCTTCAGAGAAACCGATTGAATTTTGTGTAACATGTTATTATACAATTATATTACGTTTAACCTATCATGTCATATCACAATGTAATTCTGATCATAATCACAAAGACAATCTATTTTTTTACATACTTTTTGCTCTTGTGTTATTGACACATCCCTTGTTCTGTTCTTTGGAGAGGAGGTATAAAGACAATTCACAATCCCGACATAAAGAAATTATAATTGAACAATAATACAAAAAAATATATAGCCCAAATCAAAAGATGAATTATTATTGTCTCTCTCTCTCTTCTATTCTCTGTATTTATTGTCGGGTCGACCATGCGTTTTATTGACGCAACAAGTATAAATCAAAATTCGATGATCAAAAAATCACATAATATGTTTATGTATATCACATTGAAAAATTCCTAAGGAAAATCCTTCCTCTTCTCCCTCTCTCGCACTATACTACTTCCTTTAGGAGTACATGCTCAAGTTAAACTAAAATGAAATGGGGGATTGCCGAGAACACATTTTTTTTACTACACAAGTCCAAGAGCACGGTCGCTGTTGTTGTGATGGAATGGGAAATGATGATAGGTAGCACTTGTACTACTCGAATTAGCTAGACACGCACAAATTTACTACTAAAAGTAAGACAAGCGCATTCTTCCCAACAAGGTGCACTGAGATTGTTCTGACTGAGAGGTGTGACGATGATGATGATAATGTTGCCGATCTTTGCTGGCTCAAGTGTGAGAACTAGTTGAAGGCTGCTTTAGGTGCATGCATGTTTAAAGGCAGTGTAAAATATAATGTAACGTTATAGGTATCAATAATAACTAAGCCCTTTTTTCAAGTGGACACTCTACTTCTTGGCTGGTTTTGATGAGGTAGCCAAGCTGAAAAATGCACAAGTGTGTACTATAATGATACCTAAATGATATTGAATGTTCATAAAATATGAAGGGCTGAAAAGAAGATGCATAATAGGTGTATAGGGGAAAAAAAAGTTGAATAGGTATGTATGTTATGATGATATTCTTGCTTTGGGCTTAAGAAGATCCGCATTGATTTACTTGGTATTCTATCGAATATAACACTACGGACACTGGTGGTGTTTTTGATGTTTTTTTGCTGTTGTTGTTATTCATCCGCGTCATGATGATGATGATGCTCCGCCGAAAAGCAATAAACCGTTGTACGTACAAGTACACCCCATGTTATATTTATTGTGAAAATTAACGTTGTAAACGTTATAAATAAGTTGGGGAAGATTTTTTAATAATGACAATCACCGCTACAGGTAGGCACGAGCTTACGAATATGTCATCATGAACAATAGGCTATCATCATCGTATTGTAAACCTACCTTCCTAGCAGCCCTGCTGCTGTAAGGGTATTTGGGTACTTAAAAGTTGACCACAAGGCTTGATAAATGCACAATAGAAAAGTACCAAACCGAACTAATCGTCGGACCCACAGACACACATGAAAACCCCAATAATGCTCGACCACAGCTCAACAATATGACTATTAGCAAAAAACATCGCCATCAACTCGTCTCCCTCTTTCGGACTTGTATGAACGATGGATAACATGTAAAGTAAGCATTGTTAATGGGGGTCAGTCAACAATAAATTTTGTAAATCCTCAACATAGGCGCAGGGTGAGTATTACATCCCTGGCCGTGCAGTTTTTGTGACAACTCGTCTAGTAAAAACATGAAGGTAGTAGTTACTTTCATTTGCGTACGTATCAAGTGCAGAGATGATATTCTTTGGTGCTCTCATGTGTTACAGCGCTTATTATGCATATTTGTGTATCCAATTAAGCTCTGCATTGAAATAAAGCCTGTTCTAACATCACTGCTAACCAGCAAATATTATACGAGGAGCAGTCACAGTAACAAAAACACAGCAAACTGCAGTCGAAAAAAAATCACAAAAAAATCAGTATTAGCCGCGCAGTAAAAAAATCAAGATTTCATTTCATGATACCTGTCCGAGCTAAGCTCCTATAAAGCTTCTATCGGCATCCACACCGCATAGACTTTTGTTACAAGTCTTCCCAAAAACACAGAGCTCTGCTCTTTGCTAAAATATTATCTAGGTTTGTACTTTTTGAACCATTGCATTTTTTATTACAAGTGAGAGTTATACATTATGTGCATCATAAACTCTTACTTGTTGCACTTTCGACTGAATAGGGTTTTTCCGTAGAGGGTTTTTTGCGGTAGTAAAAAATAAACATGGGCTGCTAGTAATTCAAAGCAACGTACCGATTTAAATGTGACTTTGAAAGACTTGTCTTCTAAAAAGCCTCGTCATTTTCGTTCCGTATTGTTTCTAATGTTCTACTACATGAATTATTTATTCAAAGTTACTGATCTTCAATGAATTATTAAAGTGCTGGACCTAAAGTTTTAGGTTTAGGTTTTTACTACGTAAGCGTCTATAAATAAATTGGTTCATGTAAAGATGCTTTTGCTTGCAGAAGTAGTGGCAGGTTGTACTATCCTTCGATATGTACCTTGTATTGTCGAAAACTACAATAGCTATATATTATTATATTATCCAAAGCATTTTATTTTGCCAGTGGTTAGTTCTGTTGGTCGAGGAATAACCATTCAAATCCTGACATGCAGATTTAGTTAAACACAGAGAAAAACCAGAGCCGTATTGATTTTCAGATCATCAAGTCCAAAATTTGGACTCCAAATGTACTAAGCTTGCAGAGGTCCAAACCTTTGCTCTTTTGAAGACATTCTCTCAGGGAAAGATCTGTACTGCGTAAATCGATAGGGTTCAACAAGCTGATTAAATCTCATTCAGAGAAAATTCTTGCGGCCATACGGAGTTGTGGTGAACATGTTGACATTTTATATATGTATTTATCAGTGGACCCTAAAAATCTGATCAAGTTTATTTCAAACAAAAGTTTTTTTATCATTTACCTCCACGCAATTGCCATTCTTAAAAAATATATAGTCATTTTATAAAAATTTAATTTTGTTTTACTTTACGTTTTGAAAACAGTTTAATTACACGAGTATCACCTAACATTTTGATATTTATCCTTGATATAATGGCGTAGTTAATTATTTTAAACAGGTTTATTCGCATTTGAATTTACGATATTCCATTGAAAATTATATATTCTAAGAAGCTACATAATAACATAATATATACTTTTAAAATAAAACATGTACTTATGATGTTATGATTAGCGTGTTGAACACTAAACATGCGTGTCCGATAAAAACTACCACATTGCTCCTCTTATCATATCATTGAGCACGACAATGAAATATGGCTCCCTTCTTTTTGCAGGTATTTTTTATTCTCAGCAATAAAAATGATTTTCCTGCCTCTGTTCACAGTGACATACATACAAGTACAAATTTTATACACTTGGTGTCATCCTAATTTTTTTTGTTCCAAATGCTCAAAACCTAACCCAACTACCCAACTACTACTACTTTGCAAATTATTAAAATATGGTAGCTTCAAAGCTTCATGCAATGCCACAAATCGTATCATATCCCACCACCACCGCGCAAACATATTATCATACCACTACATACAACATACAACACTCACAATCGTCGTTTCCCGAACAGGATTTGCTAGAAATAACTTTAGACCAGAGATGTAGTAGCTTGAGGCTATCATCATTTGCGACACTCAAGAGTATCGACTGGCAGGGGATTTTTTTGCACCCTGAAATGATATTAAAAAAACAAGCAAGCAATAGTCATCGTCATCGTCATTGCTGCTACCACTAAAGCTAATCATGACAAGATTTGAATATTAGGTAGGTATACAGTATACACTAATAGACTCATGAAAAAAGATTTTTTTTATGTGGTTGTGACATTTGTTAGTAAACTAGAGGACGTATAAAGTTATCACTAACGAGTGTTTTTTACACTCAACCACGAAAATAGGTACAGTCAAAATTTACTACATAACAACATACCCACCTATTAGTTTGAAAATCATTCCATTTCTTGACTCGATATGATTGCTTCTTACCGACATTGATTACGCCATTGCCATTATGCATACATTTAAATTGCAATTAGTAAAACAGAAAAATGGACAACAGAAACGGTAAGTGTTATTGTGATGCAATTTTGTAACCCTCCTCAGTACAGGCGGTAAGGTCAAAATCCAACTTTGATCTTTGGCAAAGATATTCTAAATGGACAAAATAGCTAACCAGCCATTATGCACTAATTATCTGATGTGTATGAAACATTGACATTATACCGTGTGGACGTCATCATCAGCGACTATGATGAAACAGCAGTTTGCTTGCAATGATAATTATTAAATTTGGCTAAAAGCAAATTGAATCATGAAATATCTATTAGAAATCCATACATGAATACAAAAGATGCATTTTGCATTGCATGCATACCGAGTGGGAAACCAAACATCATTTACTGGATATTATGAGAGCAGAAGAACCATGCCTAGTTCAGGTATAAATATGAATTATTTTAGTAGCTAGTAGCATGTGAGGAACTTGTGGACTCACCAAAATTTACCTTTCAAACTTAAAACTTATCAATCAAATTAATATGAAAACCACCTTAGCTAAATTGTCATTTAATGCTTGCTACATTTTGTGCAACCATGTACAAATAAAACACTAAGCAAACTCATTTTCAGTAGTGGATCAAAAAACTTTAAATTCAAACAAAACGGATGCTAATTAGAAATTACTGTGTCATTACTCCTTCCCGGACGGGTGTGGGTTCGTAATTCGTAAATGAACTCTACTTTACCTTTACATTGTGTACATACCTATGTAATTATAGTAAAATTAATAATATTGTCAACCCTGGCTTGGTAGCATATACGTAACATGTAAAATATTTACATATGAGCACCACTAGGAGGTTTTGAACTAATTTGTGTTAACACAAAACACTATTGTTACGTTTCACATAAATGGACAATCATTTAACAACCAATTTGAGCCTGCTCAACTTAACCTGTGTTCAAGTTGAGTGCCTGTAATTGATTTAAGCGAAGTGAATCGATGGTATTACTAAGAAGATGAAATTTAACCCATTCTAAATAATGTTAACGACACAAACCACAAGGTACAAAGTGGAGAGGAATGTTGCTATTTACTAATTTATCAGTTTGCTTTTCCACGGCTGGGTCCCTTCCCTTCTAACTATTGTTGATTTTATGCGGCACCCCTATAAAATGACTATGCGATCACACGAAAATACACAAGCATGGAGTGTAGCTGCAAATGACTGAGCTATTTGCCAATTGCAGAAAACAAAATTCATAAATTCCTAACTGTTTGAAAACAAATCGAAAGAGTGGCCATACGAACAACTTATCACGCACTAATTTAAACAAACGTTTCATTTCTTGAGATGAATTAATTAATTTTGTGAAAACAACACGTACCTCTTCTCTGACTGGTTCCTCCTTAAGTTCGTCTCCCCCGCCGTCATTTTGGGTACCTGAAAGAAGTCGACGTAAAAAATTAGCCTTGGCTTACACTTTCAAAAAACGACGCGATCAAGCAGAGTTTTTTAACGCTGATGGGCAATGATTTTCTTCTTAAAATTCACCATCATTTTCCTCATTCCCATCTGTGGAGCCAAATGAACTTAATATATCCGGTGAGTCGACATTTACGATGCCAACATTATTACTGTTCTCAAAATCCTCAATATTATCCTCATCCTCCTCCACAATGGTCTGGTTAATAATAGGAGTTACTACTGATCTTTCCATAAATTCCGGTCTAATAAGTCTATGAATGCAACATTTACAAAGTCAAACTAACTATAGCTTGTAGAAATCAAACGCAAAGATTTTTGAATATGAAAATTCATTTAAAATTCAAAAGTTAATTTTCCACGTGCAAACAAATATAGCAAGACATACATTTTGTTGATTTTCAAATAAATTGAATATAATACAAAATCCATATAAAACCACAACAACCTTCGCCAATGAAAACGAACTGGACATAAAAAAATGCCTGCAGGCTTTTAATTATTCGATGCCCAAAGAGTATAATTTTTTTTTGTGATTGCTCCTATTGAATGCAAATTAAATACTTATATACGTTTACTTGTAGTACTGCATGTGAAATAATTTTTTTTCACACTTACCATAGTCCACTGCGGCTTTTCTGCATTCGGACAGACTTTCCTTCTCTTTAAATTTTTCATTGTTGTTGTATTCCCTTTTCATTTTCACGATATCTTTTGACAGTTCCTCTTCCTTCGACTTGAGACAATAGGCTTTCGTCTTCATGAAACTCCGATAACAGGTGTGTATACTACAGTAGGTAGGTAGATGTGTTTTTGTCTTTTAACAGTAAAAAATGTACTACTCAAAGCTTGAGAACATTGAACCCACAACACAAAGGTAACTTTTATCAACTTGAATGAATGTTGACGATAAAGAGTGTCAATTCTGGAATTTCATAGATGTCGATACTTGAGTAAAGCCTGAGCTTCTTAAATAAAGCCACAATTACAATCTATCTTTTTCCTTTCAACTTACTCATACCCAAATTTTCCTTCACATAGTCATCAATAATGATTACATGGCGCGTGTGCAAGGAATAATTACATTTTTAATTATATTTTAATTGTTAATATTTGTCAACTGCTGTCAATTCGTTCGGTGACACACGTTAAAAGCCAAAACGTATACAACACACATTAAATATTAATTTAGTGATAAGGAAAATTGAAATTCTATTAAAATTCCTGCTGCGTATGTTGAGTGAGGTAAAACACTATAAAAACCGATGGATATAATTATTATTATTATCGAATCCCCTGGAACAATAACTGCCTCAAGTTTTTTTAGTAGATAATTTTTAATGATCTCTGCTGTTTCTCTGCTTCAACAACAAATTGCCAGCAGTCTAGCCTAACTCATAAAATTAGTCTTGTCCTCACCACCTGTATTATACAACTAGCTGATGTACAAACAACAGAATTTATGGTAAAATGACGGAGCAATTGGTTTCGTGTATATTTACATGAGCTCTAGTTACATAATTGACTAAAAACATTCCTCTCTCTCTCTGATTATCGCGTTTCAGTAAAACCACAGAAAAAACACAAATTTCCGCTGGTATAATCATTTTAATGAATTGGAATCTCACTTATACTCCTCCGTCCCATATAAATCCACATCCGCTTAAAAGAATTCTGGCATTCTGACATGTTCTCAAATAATATTCCATTGCGTTGTGCGTTATAATATAGCCTTCCCAAAAAACATACAAATCATCAGCTACAAAAAGTATGCTTTTTTGACATTCGGAAAATTACTACAATGAATTATACTTTCGTAGATTCTACAAAAAAAGTCAACATGTTTTTTGCGGCATTTCATTCAGTTTGGAATACTCAGTTTGAATGAGCTCAGAGTTGTAAGTTGTGACATTCGAAATAGGTACATAAAATGCGTACTAGGTTCTGCGTAATGGAATCCTGCTACGATGATGATGATGGTATTTTTATTAATTTATTCGCCAACAGCAGCCTTTACATAAACTCTTGCTGTTCCTACTATAATA
>JAITYZ010000057.1:0-10083 GCA_027744595.1 Paronellides praefectus | reverse complement strand
ATGCATAATAAAAAAAAACATTTATAAAGAGGGTATTCAATAAAAAGAATTAAAAAACATACAGTCATTCGAGCAAATATATTTGCATGTTGTGTATTTATCACATTTGAAAAACGTCAATATATTTCATGGAATATAATATGCAGCAATGTGATCAAGTCTGTTACATTTAATCACCTCAAGCATTTGAATTTTTTAAAAAGACTTTTCAATATTGAGGCAAAATAATGTAGAAACGAGTTAATATTTTTTATCCCTCTTTCTTCCCTCAATTTTTAATACAAAAAGACCCATGTCAAAGGCTACTACTTCTTTGCAGCATTGCTATTTATACACAGTCTACAATTTCTTTGTTGAACTACAGTGCAAATATTGATCCCAAATCCTAATAATGCTCGCTCATTCAATTGCATCACATTCTTCCTCCCCACTCTCCAATGTCCATATAATACCTATTTGTGTGAAAGTCAATTTTCATTCACAATCTCAGCAACATTTTTTTTAAAAATTATATCTTTATGTTTAATGTGTAATATTTACACTCAAGGTACTTAACTTTTCCATTTAATTTTCTTTTTTTTGTTTCCTTCATCATTTGTAGAAACACCTGTACAACTATTTACTAATTACACCAATAAGAACAAACTCATGTATACTTTTTTTCTGATTTGATAAAAAAACTTATTTTTTTGTTTAATGAGCTGATTCACAAAAAGCGAAGAAATCTGCATAAATCCTGTAAAGTTTGTTTCAAGTTGTAACTGTACACTCAAAATTTGAAATAAAAAGCCTGATATATAAATAAAATAAGGATGGTAATCACTTTTGAAGGGGTCATACATGTCAGTCAAATCTGCTCGTTGGATTGCATATTATTATTATTATTATTATTGCATAAAAAATAAGATGAACCGTTAGCTGATGAAAAACGTGATGGTGGTGGTAGCAAGAAGAGCAATAAAATTACATATTACACACAAAAAATATATATCGTCGTAGCATCATGCACAGAGTATGTCTACTTCATCTTCTTTTTGCAGACAAAAAAACACAACAACAAAAAGACAGCATCAACATCAAAAGATGAGATGATGAGAGTGAATGAGCGAGTTGATGATTAAGAATGGTGGTGGTCGTCATTTTTGTTGTTGGTTTGGTGAGTTGAGTACTGCTGCTGTTGTTGTATGCAAAAAGGGAGAAAAGAAAGTTTGGATTTGTAATTTTATTACAAATTTTTCGTCTGCCCAATATCAACAGCTGTGTGTGTGTTGCAGGTGCCACACTGATCCAACATTTCGCATCATCATCATTGTTGTTATATTATAACATCAGTAAGTAGATAATTATACTGACTGACATACCTATACCCGTTCTCTCTCTCTCTCTCTCTCTCTCTGTCTCTCTCTTTCTGTGTCTTTACCTTTTTTTATTGCTGTTGCACTCAACATTTTCTAATGTCAAGTCAATCAAACAATAAGCTCGTAATAATAACATGTATGTAATCAAATAACAAAGAATAAATAACAATAACAACAATGACATTTGATAGCAATGGCCAATTTCTTTTCATACTTTTATGATTTAAATGTTTTTAATAATAAAATTTGTTGAATTGTGTAAAAGTTTACAACAAAAGCACTCTGCCTATCTATATAGTAATTGTAGTAATCCTCAGTTCAAATGTGAACAAGATAATAGGATTTCGTGAATCGATTTGTTAATTTGAAAACAGAAAAGGGGAAAAGAATGCACAATTTTAGTACTCTATTTTTTACCTTCTTCTTCATCTTCTTCTTACTCTCTGGTCGCCATCATCACCAGCAGAAAGTTAATTGACTACTATACTGCACTCAAGGTAATAATAACAGCAGATTTGTACTTTGACTTGTCATGAACTGGAGGATCATCATAAAATAAAATAAAAATGTGTAAGCAATCAAGTGGTACGGCAGCTGCTGTATTTAATAAGCCTTCTGTTTTATTCTGGCAATGAGGATGATGACGATGGGGTAACTTTTTAAAGACAGCGAGAGAGAGAATGTGAGCAATGTGTCTATTTTGTAGAAATTGAAATCAGTAATTTAAAACCAAGCACGATTAAATGGACAGACGCAAAAAAATGACACAAATGAAAAGGAGGAATTGGATGAGCCAAACTTACAAAAGCCATTATTTTAGTGGATGATATGAGCTTGTCAAGTGCCTAAAAATCATTTGACCGGGAATATGACACCTTGATTGCTTATATGAAATTTTATACTTATTTTTTATTTGTGCTATAAAAAAGAGAGACAGCGGTCAACAGCAGCAGCAGCAGCTAATAATCATCATCACTAACTAGTTGTCATAATATATTATTATTGTTGACGTATAATTGTAAATGATATATGGTGACTATTTGTACTTTTTAAACGGTTTATATTTTTTCGCGGATGAACAACGACAAAAAATGTCAGAATCCCCTCCTCCTTCTCATCATCATGATCATCTCAAGTATTCATTTACAGTCACTACTCACATTCTACTATTAGCCATTCAATTAAATCCCCTTTGCACACGTCGTTTTGTATGGCAAGCATGGGTGGGTGGGGGAGTATTTATGTCAATACACACTTTTCCTTTTTTTCTTGTACATTTTATTATTACATAGTTCATATGTACATATTATGATATCTATGCACATATACAACATTGAAATATGATGCGTTCTCTCAAATCCTCATTATCTTTTATTAACTATCATTGAACATTTGAGCCCTTTTCACGTTTAAATGGCCAATGATAGTCAAAAATAAATATAAGACGTTTATTGGATGCATTTAAACTAAACACTCTAAATAAATAAAAAAAACTCTCTCTTTCCTCTTCTCCCCACAAACGACATCACGTGTATCTCTCTCTCTCTCTCTCCTCCATAATAATAATATATACATGTGTATCTGTGAATGTACATCTGTCTATCCATTAGTGTGGATTGTCTAGCAGGCAGCGTGTTTTCCCCTCAGATACAAACCAATTTTGGTTTTGGTTTTCATGCTGCTCTTTGTATTACCTTGTAGTACTCTTCTTCTATTCACACAAGAGAAGAAGATGCATTTTTTAAATATATTCTTCTTTCCGCTTTGCATTTTGCACCTGTTGAAATAAAAAAAAAGTTTCCTTGTACATCTCTCTCCCTCAAATTAAACTTGATTTGTTACAAATATTTACCAACACAATTTACCATCATCTCATCTAATGCATTATTTTATGTCTATTTACTACTCTTAAATATATGATCAGTGTATACTGTTGAAGCAAAGATAAGACGAAAAAATGCATACAAGTTTCAAAAAAATCAAATCATGTTTGTTTTTGATTTCCAATGTCATAATAACAATAATAATGAAATGGCGAGGAAAAGTGTTAAATGATCGCGTGGATTTTGTCTTAAGGCTTCTGTAGTAATAGCTTCTTGTAATTTGAAAATATTTTTTACTTTCTGAATGTACTGAATAACTTGTTATGTAAAACATGAACAAGAAAAAATTTCCTTTGCATGAAATTGCATTCAAGAAGTGCAGTTTTTTTATTCAAAGTATTTAGAGCCAAGCTGCTAAGAAAAATGGTGATGATGAGAAGTCTAAAAAAAAAATTAAATGCAATTGTTCAAAATTACTGTGTGACTTTTGTTGTTTTACTTTTTGTGATTGTGAATGCATACAATTTTTTTTTCGGTTTGGTTCGAGTAATTTTTTTGAGGATCCTGCAGCGGCTTTTGACCGTGTTGGTGAGGATGATTGACTGAGGTTCAAGGGCGAGCGAGTTTCCCCATTTAATTATCAGATTATTTTCCCTCTCTCTCTCTCTCTGTTTGTCTGGTTATTTACCTTTGACTAGAGTGTATGTGCTTCTTTTTTTATCATTTAAATACTTTGTTATGCTGTTGTGGTTATATAAATAAAAAAATGCATTAAAAAAATATACGCTAGCGTCAGAACGGAGGGCTGCAGTATGTGTATAGGTATTGCATATACATTTGTGCAGGTGCGTATTACCCAGCTCTCTGCTGCTTCTACTGGTGTTGCTGGTGCAAGTAATTTTTGGTGTTGTTATAATAATATACTAAATTGACTTGCATGCCAACCACCTACTTTTATTGCTACGTGTTCATCAACATGATCATGATCATCATCATGACATGAACGTGCTTACAATGCATGCTAAATATTGTGCAGTTCCATGAGAGCTGCTGTTACAAAGACTAGAGAAGAAAAAAACAATAATAATGACGGTAATAATAGAAGTACAAAAGTGGCAAGTCAGAGAAATCTAGCTCGCTGTTAGAATGGAAATGGTTAGGTTGGAAATTTCATGCACACCACCACCACCACATAAACCAACCAGGTACTTTATTTTTTATACGCAACCGGTAGTGTGTACAATCACAAACCTGCAGCAGCAGTGCAATTTTCATTTCGGTTTCTCTCTCTCTGTACAACTGCACTGGAAGGATGTTGTTGATGATGAGGCTTATATCCACTCGTCGACTCAGCAAAATGTATCCAATCTCTCCCACCAACGCACTCGAAAGGGTTTATTGGCTCGTTTTATGACACCTTTCTTTACTAAAGCGTGCAATTCTTTGGCAGGACCTTATATAAACACATGCATTTATATATGTATTTTTTTTGTGGGGGATATTTTTTTCTGTCGATAGGGATTACCATGAAATATTGTCGCATACGTTTTTCTTCTTGTCTCAACTTGGAAACATTGTCAGTCGTCTAGTGCTCCTAACAATCTCTCCTTTCCCTCTCCCCCCACAAATAAAAGGACACTGCCCTGGCTCTGATGATGGTGCGGTGAAGTGGTGGTCTATGACTGTATTTTACATAACGCAGTCGCTTTCCCATTTTCCTTTACTTCTGGCCATGTAGTTGTAGTATTGATCTGTGTTGTGTAATAGGTAGAGAGAGAGTTTGTTTTGTATACAAAATTGTCCACAATCTGCAGTCTCATTTTCCTTTACTTCTGGCCATGTAGTTGTAGTATTGATCTGTGTTGTGTAATAGGTAGAGAGAGAGTTTGTTTTGTATACAAAATTGTCCACAATCTGCAGTCAAATGCAATGGAAAATGATGACGACGATGATAGTGCTTTTTTATTGTTTTTCTGTTGTTGAGTTGCCAGAGAATATAGCAAAGTCGAATAGTGGGAATATGGGAAAAAGGAATTATGTTTTTTTTACTCCTGTGTGTGAACGCTTGTGTTTAGTACTCTCAAAAAAGTGATGTAAGAATAAAAGAGTGGAACAACCGTTGTTGTACAAAAAAAAATACTGTAATGATAATTAGTTTGAATGAGCAACACACTGAAAAGAGTGAGTGCATTTAGAAATCCAAGTATGAGATGATCACGATGATGATGATGATGATTGCTGCGTGGGTAATAACACCATGGCATACTACTAATATGTGTGTATTGTATACTTTACTGTTTTTTCCTTCTTTCTTTTTTTTGTGGTAGTAGTATATTTATTTTATAGTAGTAAGCATGTATGTAAAAGTAGTGGTGTTTATTGTTGAAAAATGGAATGTGTTTGTAATGATGATGGGCATAATGATGATGACACGGGAAATATTCCCACACATGACCGGAACCAAGCTGGACATTACTTCCTCCTCTTTCCTGTCGTGATTCTCTTATCTGCTACCGACCTTTGGAGTATACTAATATATATTTATACATTATACCTATTATATGCAATGTTTAATGTATGTATGTATAGTGGTTGTAATAATAACAACAATACAAGTCGGGTTAAATTATATAGCATGTACTTAGCAGTTTGAAAAATGCATTTTTTCTCCTATGGTTGTGTGTAGGCATAAGGTTGTGTGGATGGACGACGATGTTGATGAGGTGACTGGGTAGTTTTGAGGATGATAATGCATATTATGTATACATTTCCATTAGCATTTCATACGGAAATGAAGTAAATAAACTGGATTTTTGAAAAGGAATAGAGAGAGAGATGGATAAAGTCAATGAATTGTTGGGTATATATCCTTTATGTTGCCGTTGTTGCTCAAATAAAGACTGGTCATCGCATCAGCATCAACAACCACCACCCCACCATACCACCACCACAAAACATCAACATGATTAGCATACTGTATTACTTTCCTTTATAATATGAGTGTTTTTTTACCATAGCTATTAACTTTTGCCAGTCATACTTATCATAATCATTACACACCGTCATTATCATCATCCAGACTCATCCTCATCATCATAACAATAAATGTTGCAGGTTTCATTGACCGGTGATAAATACCTTAACCTTTAATCTAACCTGCGCTGTTGGTGTTGCTGTTGTTGCTGTTCCACCAACACCATCAAATATATGCAACTAGGTATATTCTACTGAAATAACACAAATGTTTTATTTATTTTTTGAGCAATATGCTACTTATTTTGTGAGCTGGTCTGTCGCATCTATACATCTGGTGAGGAGTTTGATCTGAAAATATGGTTAATTATGGTTATTGTGTGTCCATCTGCGTCTCCGGTCACATAAACATATTTTGCATGAAATTCAATTTTTTTTTGTGATGCTGCTGCTGTAAATATTAAGAACTGAATTTTGAATTGAATGCTGTGTGTCTGTCTCTCTCTTATACTTTATTGTGCTCAATTAAAGGATTGTTCAAATCAAACGGTATAAAAGATGTCTCTTGTCCCTCTCTGCCCCTCTCTCTCTCTTTTCGTGAAAGCAAATTAGAAATTGTTGTTTCACAAAAAGTAGAATTGATGATGACGATGATGCTGTTGATGAAAAGACAGACGTTGACTAGTTAATATTGTAATTTGATATTATGTCGTTTTGTAAAAAAAAATGAAAACAGCTCTGCAGCATGCAACATGAGCGTCGCTATTCAAGATGAGACACGTTTTCTGAATTGGTGGATGATGATGATGATGAGATGGGGTGCTATTAAGGATTACAACATGTTCTGTTCAAAACGGCGCTCGTTGATGAATGATGACGAGAAAGAGTTAAATGAAAACATGTCTTACAAAACAGCAGCAACAGCATCAACAGCAGACTCACTTGTTGTTGTAAAATTGTTGAATGACTATGTCGTGTATAATTCTTCTTCACCTACTGGTGTTTCAATAGTGCACATTATTATTATTATTATGGCATACATACATATTTTTTTAACCCAGTACCCATATTATGCAGTTTTGAATGCGTGTCTATGTCTAAACGACAAGAGGTAATACTTTGAAAGTTGAAATGATTTTTGTAACAAAATCATATAATAATAATGTATTTGAAAACACCTTCTTTAGCTCTCTTTCCTGACAAGGAATAAAAAAGTGTGTGTGTGTCTAAGAGAGACACGTGTAAGACAACAAGGCAGGAGGATGGGTTATGTATGGTAGCATGGCATGTTGATGTTGATGATGATGTGAAGAGGGCATGCAGCTTCGACAAATAATAACAATAATCATAATCTGCACAGTGTTGCATGAATACTTTACTGCTCGCTTGATTATGCAGTTGTGTGGTTTCCCTGTCGTCGTCGTTTAAATATTTGGTGGTGGTTATATGATGACGTTGTTGTTGTTGGTGCTGCGTTCAAAACTCTTTCATCTTTTTTTTTGATGCGCTGCTGCTGGTGTGTGTGCAACAAAACACTGCAAGTTTTTATTTTTCGCTGTTGGTATTCGTATGCATATTTAAGGTTGCTGTAGAGAATATGCAATGCGTATTCCTAAGAAAAAAGATTACTTAAATTTGTGCGCTGTTGTTGTTGTTGTTGTTGTTGTTGTTGATGATGATGAGAAATTTACTTTTTGTTTTTATGCGCTCTGCTGCTGCTATAATGCCCATTACCATTGTAAAGAAGCCTAAGTCAGGTCATCTTATTATCATCTGCATTCATATTCATATGCTCATCACACCACCGCACCGCCAGAGAGAGAGAGAGAGAGACTCGAGAAGAAAACAAAGTGGTAGTGTTAGTAAAACAATATTCTTTTTTAAATGGCAAAATGAAAGAATGCGCAAAGAAGGAGAAAGTGTTCCTCTTGTTTCGCTCCTTCTATAAAGATGCTACTAGCAGTGCAATAATAATAAAAGCTTAATGAATCAAGCGTTACCATACATACCACCAGCATCACCACTAGAAGAAGAATGAATATATGATCATGTCCTGGTCGCTGATTTTTTTTGCTTATTTAAGCGGCATTTATTCTTATCATTATACTCAGTTACTTTTTATTTCTTGTTTTGTCTGCTGCATCTTAAGACATGATGGTATAGTGGCGGTGGTGATGATGATGAGGATTTTGATAGCGGTGGTGGTGGTGGTGCTAGTGCTATCATCTCATTATTATTACAAAATTCTGTTGCAACCACTGACACGTGTCACTGTTGAAGGCGTTGATAATAATAATAATAATGACGAAAGGTTTTATTTCCCTTCTTACATCTTATGCATCCAAAAAACCAGCAAGCAGCCTATCAACAGCATAAGCTTTGACTTTTTTTAGACAAATCCGCTTTACATTTTACCTGTCGTCTTTTTCCTCACTTTTCCACCCTTGTCATTTTTTATCACAAAAAGACCATGTACATCGAAATACTTAGCATTGTCAACAGGGTTGTTGTATGGCATCTCTCGCATATATTTTTTTTTACCATATCACCACTGCACACTGCACTGTCAGAAGAAGCGTTGTGTTATTCGCCTTATTTTTTTTCATTCAACTCTCCGTTACTATCTTTACATAACGGTTATACTACAACGAAAAAAAAGATAGCTAAAAAAGCACACTCTGTATCTTGTAGGTAGATACTTTCATGGCTTTGCTGTTGATAGGAAGAGGTACATATTTTGATGCAAAAAAAGAGGCGATAAATATTCAAGGTGATATTCAATAATGCCATCCAATTCAATTTTATTTTTCTTATCGGTGTCACTTTTCCTGTCCTTTCCTTTTCCAAACAAAGCCTTGTATGTATCTACTCCTACCATCCACGTTTGTCATTCATATTATTATTATTATCTTGGCTGTTTGGGGAAACATTTCGCCACTTACATTCACCATGTTACTCCATTACTATAATAATCACATAAATACATACACACTAATATATGTATTATGCATCATGTCATGTCGGAAATTTTGCAGTTGGATTCTTATATTACCAACCAATGTCTGCAAAAAGCACAAAGAGACAAACCATAACACAGACACACACACACACACACACATGTACATCCAAAACACACAGGTTCAAAAGCAGATGTTACATTATTATTATTAGTTCATGGTCCATCGGTTCTTTTTTTCCAAACGACGATGTGATGAGTAAAGTTTTGCAAAAAAAAAAATTGTGCTGAAAACTAGAAAAAATATATATAAGAAGATAAAGTGTATGTACTATAATATATAGGTTGTTTGGTAGATGATTGCACTCTCTGTGCTGTGTGTGTGTAGAGTAGTTTTCATTATGAATTATGATTCTCTGTCAGCTCAGCGTCCTTTTCATCTTGTAGTAAAGTAACACTTTTTGCGCAAAAAAAACCTTGTTATCAGGTGTTTCCATAAAAAATATTACTAGTAATCAGTATGCATCTACCATCATCTCATGTACCTATATATTAAGTATAATATGCACAGCACATGGAGTTGGAAAATTTACTAGATTATTTTTAAGGAGTAAAGTAGGAGTGGCAAAATCCCTTTTTATTCGCACCAAGTCGTGAAGCAGGAGCAGTAGTGTGTCGGTATGTACTAATGTATACTTGGTAATGGTAGGTATAGGTATGTTATTAGCAGCAGGAATATAATGAAAACATGTTCTTCATGTAAACATATATGTGTGGAAGTGTGGATGGAGAGTTGGAGAGTCATTTCCTTGCTCTTTCAAATATTCAGACCCAGACAGATGTAGCAAATCGGGAACATGAGGCATGCTTTTGTTGTACCCGGAGTTCCTTGTTCGCTGCTCGTTCGCATTGCGAAAAAAAAGTGTGTCAGAGAGTAAGACACAGACAAAAAGAGATGAGCTCACAAACAACA
>JAITYZ010000056.1:0-11076 GCA_027744595.1 Paronellides praefectus | reverse complement strand
CAAAATGTCATCCTCTTCCCCCCTCCCACCATCCTCCTCCTCCTCCTCCCATCACGCTACAATTAGAGAAATGGAGGAAAACAGAACAGACACTAGCGAGGCAGAAGAAACAGAGGAAGTGGATACAGATGATCAAGCTTGCTTGGTAATGTCATGTTATCTTCATTTTATGTGGGCTTTAATTATTTAGGTGAAGCCATTAAATTGATTAAAAAACGGGGATATTTATAAATATGCTCAGGAGGAGAAGCATGTCGGCTTTCACATCAATGACGGGGAGGAAATATCAGAAGTCGGCGGAGAAGAAGAAGAAGACTTTCAACAGGAAAGGGTTAATCTGAGACTACACAGAAGGGATACTCCTCATCACCTCAAAAATAAACGGATCAATGCGGACGGCACAGGGGATGCGGACACACTCAAAGCCATTCTCCAGAGGGTACAAAAAAAAGATATAAATAAACCGGATTAAATATAAGTTTCGGGATTTGGAAAAAGAGAATTGCACTTTGATGGTATTAAATATTGAGACTGGTGGGATTAATCTCGGTGATATTGCAACACGAGAGAGAGAGAGAGAGAGAGAGAGAGAGATGACGTTGGTGGAAGATTAGCTTTCAAGGTTGTAATAAAACACAAGCCATTTAAGATAGGCAGATAGAGAGAGACATGGAATTAGATAATAAATACTTGTCTATTTTCCTGTGTCGTTCATTTATTCAGTCCAAAAAAAACATTTTTAAAAATCCGTTAACAAAAATTTATTAAATCCCATCGATTAAATTCCCATCGGCGATATCACTCATTCACTTATTATTTTTTTTAAAGAGTAGTAAAATGAAAAGGGGTAAATTATGTTGGATTTTATTTTGTTGTTAATTGTGTTGTTGTTGTCGGTATTTGCATTGCGTGTAAAAAAGGTTCAGCAAAAGGGGGCCACAGCAGCAGGAGTCGCAGCAGCAGAGATTAACAGAGCGAATAACAAGCAGAGAGGTGGTTATTCGGATGGAAATGCTGAGGATGGGGATGAAGAGGAGGACACGACAGATAATAATCAAAACGGCGGTGGGATTATGAAGCAGCTCGAATTAGTACTGAATCGGGGGGAGGGTCACCCCTTTGGGCTAAATATTGCGGGGGGATTGGGATCATCCCCTTTTATGGATAATGACCAGTCCATTTTTATATCCAAAGTTGTTCCTGGGGGACTTGCGGAAGCTGCTGGTCTGGAGGTAACAACAAATTTAAATTAAAAATCCAGAGTTTTTGAAGAAAAAAAAATTGAATTGATTGGAAATTAATTTTTTTTGATAGGCTGGGGATCGTGTTCTTTTCGTGAATGGGATTGACTTCACCAACATTGAACATAAAGCAGCGGTTGACGCGATACGACAAGCAGGAAGGAAAATAGTTTTTCGGGTGGAAAGGAAAGACGTGCCACCAGGAAGCAGTGGTAGCATTTCTGAAAAGTTTTTGCACTCTCCCGCCCCCATCTCCACAACGATTCATCTGAATTCAGGGCGAAATTCGGGAGCAAGTTCAAAAGAAAATTTGCTTGGATTGGGCGGGAGTGAGCATAATAATAGCAGCAATTCTACTCCAACACCAACAACAACAACAGGAAGTGGTGGTGGTCACGTGGTGCCACCCAGCCAGCCATCTCCACATTTAGTATTCCCTTGCCCGAAGCCTTACAAGGGAATGTCTAGCTTTGATGCGATGATCCCGTCGGAAGTGAAACAGCCCACCGCAGTGGTCACAGTTATGATCAAGCAGCCTGACGCCATTTCCGAGCGCGTTCCAGACATATTCCTTCCAGCCCCTACGGACCTGGGCACCGTCACAGAAACCATCACAAAGAGCACCCTCACCGAAACCGTGTTTACTCGGGTCACTCACAATGAGGCCGAGATGGTCCCACTCACAACTGAGGTAAGAACAAAAAAACATCAAATAAATATAATTGCATTAGTGTAAAAAAAATACACGGGATTATTTATGATGACCGTTTTTTTTCCGTCCCTGTCCAGATTATCCACATTTTAAAAACAAACAGCGAGACACTAGGCGTGAAAATAGTGTCTGGATCGGAAGACGACTGCTTTCCATTTGGGAACAATCAAGCGGGTGTTTATGTTGTTTACCTCACGAAAGATAGTGCAGCTGCGAGAGGTGGCTTACGGATAGGCCACAGGATTCTGGAAATAAATGGCAAGATGGTGGATCCGACGGATAAGAACAAGATTGCTGTCTCGTTGCTCGAAGCAGGCAACAGCATCGAACTGAAAATCCGCAAGCATCCACCTCCCCCAGGCTTTTTGGTAAGTTGGAAAGACACACGGATCAGGATTAAATAAGAAATGAAGAGAGAGAAAATTATTTACTCGACACACACACAAGTGTTTGCATGCCAATTTGAGAAGAAACCAGTTTTTTTTAAATTTGTTGGCTTTTGTTTTGTAGGAAGTGGAGCTTACTCGCGGTGAAGGTGAGCCTCTGGGGATGCACATCAAGGGGGGCACAGATAATCCCGGTAATCCGCTGAGGAAGAATGATGCGGGCATTTTTATCTCCAAGATTTTGCCCAGCGGAGCGATTTACAGATGTGGACTGCTCAAGGTGAGTGTGCATAAAAAAATATATAGAGAAAGAAATATTACTGCTTTTGTGGTGTTGGGGCAAAGGGGGGATATATGATTTAGACTCACTAAAAAAGTAAACTGCCGTTTTTATTTTGGGTAACAGGTGGGAATGCAAATCCTGAGTGTGAATGGGCATCCCCTTTTGAACGTAAGCCACAACGACGCAGTGAATGTGCTCCGCGGTGCTGGAAGTGAAATTGAGATGATGGTGTCCACCGGATATGATCCAAACGAAGTGGACCGCCTCCGCGCAGAAGGCAAGTTACCAGACAAGATTGTTGAGGTGTTATCCAATAGCGAAGAGGCTGCTGCAGCCGCCGCCAGAGTAAATCAGTACCCGAGTGGGGGAAGTTCCCCCATCCCTCCACATCATCATCATCATGTAGACACTCTGGAATCAAATTCCAATAGTAAACATGTACCCAAGCCATCTGTGGACAAGGTGATGGAGGTTGTCCGTGCGGCAGAGCAGCTGGTACTAGTGCCTTCCTCCCCCACAGGGTTTAAGGACAAGGGGTCAAAATCATCCACGACCACAACCACCAGCTCCTCAACGCCCTCCAGTGGTACTGTAGCTGTACCACCCAGCAGTCCCGGCTTTGACATCCGAAAGACCACCGTCGTTATGACCGGACATTCTCTCACATCCCCTGGTTTGGGGGGTCAAAAGAGATTTGGGGAAGATGAGCCAGTACACCACCAACAACACCAACAACAACACACCCCCACGGAAACGCTAGAACCCAAGCCAAGAACGCATTTAAATACCCACCATTATCACGACACTGCAACTTACGCGAATTTAAACGAGCTAAATAATATGGCAAGTAGGAACAACAACAGCAGCAGCAACGAGGATCTGCTGAGAAACGGTAGGGATCAAGATGTGTTCATAGATCCGGATTATGGTGCGGGGGTGGGAGGAGGAGCAAGGGCCGCTCTTAATGGGGCAATCGAAGCTAGAAATCCTCTGTTTAATGGCAACTCGTCAAATAGCAGTTTACTGGAAATTGGACTGCCTCCACTTCCACCTGGCAGTGGGGGGTACAGGCAAAAGAGCATGCCACCCCAACAGCTTTCTCTCAACATGTCGGATAACCAAGAAGGGAAAGAGCCTCCAGTCCCCACGCCAAGAACAAGTATATCAAGCGTGGGAGGAAGGTCATCTCCATCTCCTGTTGATGAGGTGAGCTGAATCTAATTTTGTCCACAAATATCTTATTTTTTTTGAAAACTTTTTTTTTAGTTTCAAAGTTTCTGACCCAACCCACCTCCAGCAATCCTCTTTTTAATTAATAAAAAGTTAGATTTTCTTCTGTTGTAACGACACGAACATAAAATGAACAAATTATTATTATTATTATTTTAGAAATGGCTAATTACTTGACTTAATTTAATAATTTTAATTAATTTTTTTAAGTTTCAAAAATAAGAAAGGAGAAAATGATACTTTTTAGCTGGTTAAAAAAGATGAGTTTTGTTGGTTAATTTGTTTTACTTGAAAGGTCTCTATCGTGACAGCCGTGTAGGGACGACGTGAGAATTTGTGAGTTTGTGGACGGGTGATTGTCCACAGACGACAAACAGTGCTTCCACACACTTTATATAATATTTAGTTGACCATTTATCAATCAATCTGAAATTACACACCTGTTAATTATTATTATTATTCTTGTTGTATCTACTGTTCCAACTTATTGTATATCTACACAGTCTACACTTCCTTTCACTCTTCACAGTCACACCTTTTTCCTATTTTATATACTCACGTGTTCCAATTATTATTTTTTATTTTTCTATTCAATTCTTTTCTGTAAAATATCACAACTTTTGTAATATATTTTTATCCTAACCCAAAAACATACAGACACACAAAAATGCACTTGATTTACGCCCACGCAATCACCACCACCTTTCATTTGTACATCTTTTTGTATTAGTATCTGACGACAAAAAAGCTTTATTTTTACTGGCGAGAGACAAAAACGATAAAAAACTATATGAATGAGAAGCTATTATAAATCATAACATTAATTATTATTAATTAACAAAAAAGGAAACAAGTATTAAATTAAGTGCTTTTACTAATAATAAATACAGATAACCAGTAACCAATTATTTTTTAATTAGGCGGAAAAGGTGGGAAATCATTCATAAAGGCATGAAGAAAAGTAATGAGTACTCCATTGAAACAAAAAATTACTCACGAAAATAGTTTTTATTTGCCAATTAATAATTAAATTAATTTTACTTGTTTATTCCGTTTAAAAAAGTATTTCTGGGGTACAAATTTCTACAAAAAAAAAAGATAATTACGCGGTGGTTTCAAATGCTTCTTTTACGTTGTAACTTTGTAAGAAAGGACTAAAAAAACAAAATTACTGGAAGATTTTTTTTTGTTTGAAAAATGAATGGACCATAAATTCGCATGACATTAGTAACATGACATACGATGATGTAGATAAATATAATTAAAATAATAATTAAAATAATTGCAGGTAATTTTGTATTTTAAAAAATTGAGGGGCAATGTGCAACAACAAAAACACTTTAACATAATATTCAGCAGCAGCGTAGTTAATTTTCAATGATTTTTTTGACAGTCTTGCAGCACGCCATAATAATTTCACATAATATTTTTTACTATTTAAATTTAATGAAGAAAAAATACACTTGAAACACTTTACTTGCATTCATTTAATACACACATTTAATTTTTATGACATAATTTATAACTATTTACCAATTATGGTGATTATCAAATTACAAAGAGAAAATATTGTATTTAAAATTGTATAAATATACATTTATCGAGTTTTTATTACTGTTTTTTAAATAAAGAAAGAGGTAACTAATTAGTTGGTAGAATAAAAAGAAGGGGTAAAAAAATACATGCATATATTTGCTATTAAATCATTTGCTACGAGGGTTGTTTCAGAAGTAGACTTGACAAAAAAAAATATTCCAAAATGTAAAGTAAAATCCGCGTGTCCTAATTTTGACTTGGAAACTAGTGTACTTGAATTTTTAAGTCTACGTTTGGAACAAGACTTGTGTGCACATGTAAATGGCATATAACGATTTATTATTATAATTATAAAACTATTATATTTCTATATCTGGAACGTTTCTGAAATTCTATTCCCGGTTTTAGAGAGAAAATATAAATATTTGAGCATTTAAAATAAATATTTTTCTCATACAACATGCATCGTATTTTTAAGCATAAAAAAGGACCATAAAAATATGTTAATCAAGACAGGTGCACAGACACAGGTGTTTTTTAAACCCTCTCGGGTCATATTTCAGTTTGTATATAAATGTGAGTGTGTGGGAGAGTCTAGGGAAAAATAGATTTGGAGCCGCAAGTTACCACAAAAAATCGCAAGAGATGTGACAAGTAAAAAAATGACTTTGAAACAATCAGGTAAAGTGTATTTCATCATCATCCAAAAAATAAATAAAATTGTTTGTTACTTTTTTCTGTGGTGTTGGTTGGCTCTTTTTTTTGTTTTTAAACCCCCTAATTATTATTGTAACTCAAGTTTTTAAAATATTAGTTTGATGCAATTAAATAGTTAAAATAATGGTTGTACTCATTAAAAACTTGTGTATATACTTACCAGAGTTTAAAAACTTTTTACAAAAATTGTAATTATTAATTATGATCCTTACTGTGCTCCAATTAAAATTAAATATTCTTATTTCTTCTACAAATTTTCACCCTTATTAATCGTAACTTTTTAAAAATTTAAATACCTAAGCATGTTTTATGTGTGGTGTTGGTGTTATATAATAATTAGTTATTAATTATGCAATTATAAAACTTATTTACAATTACATCCGAAAAATATTTATACTGGCGGTGTGTAGACGTAGCAAAAAATGGCTGTACATCTGCTAGAATATCTGTCTAGTCCCAAAAATCGTTACCCCTATTTTTCCTCTACCCCCCTAAAAATATATCAAAGAAAAGAAATAGAATGAGTAACTTGTAATATAGTTGCATTTGGAAGAAATGGACACGAAAATAATACTTCGTCCATCAAATAATAATTTAATTAATTAGCAAGTGTTTTATCGACATTGCATAAAAGTTACTTTTAAATATAATTAAAGTGTACGTTTGATTGTGATTTGTGTGTGGATTTGGAGTTGTTGCATGAAGATAATTATTATTATAATTACAAGTTAAATAGAATGGTGGTGTTTGGTGTTTTTTTTTAAAAAGAAAATCCCTCTCATTTGATTGCTGTGTTTGCGTCCTCCGTCTCTAAATAAATTAATAATAAATCGCATGAATTATTATTTTATTATTTTTGTGGTCAATGTTATAGATATATTTAACTTTTAATGTGCATATTTTTAATGCTCATGAGTGGTAATTATAATTTTAATGAAGGTACTCAATATATAATTGGTTTGATAATTATTTTGACAGGGTCCGCGAGAGCTGAAAGTTAAAATCAAGGATCTTTCCCCGAGAACTGTCAGGCTAACCGTTCCACTGGCTGGTGCAGACGACTTTGAAACGAACGAGCCAGAGCCTGTTTTCCAATTCAAACCGGAATTCCATCGAGTCCCTTCCCCCATTCTTAATACCCCTTTTGTCACATTTATTCCACCGGAGGCAGTGCCAGCCAAATTGGCCACTGAGGGAAACAACAACAACAACAATAATATCAACAACAGCAGCAGCTTAAGCGGCAGCTCGCAAAAACGCGCAGTGTCTCAATCTACAGATCCAAAACTTGTTGAGGAGGCTTTCAATTCTGTCCCCCCACCACCTCCAGAGTTGCCTCCACCCACGGCAGGGGGAACTGGGGATGGTGATGGTGGACCTCATCAAAAGATTGCAGATATCCGGGCGAGCACGGTGTCCGCCAGAGCCAAATTTTTTGAGCAGGAAATCCAGCAGCTTCAGCAACCGTCCACGGGAAAAGGGGATCCGGGCAAGAAGACGTTTTCATTTCTAAGTCAATACGAAGTGGACAGGATGAAGCAGGAGGAGGACATGAAAATTGCAGCCATTGGTGGCTGTATGGACATTCTGAGAACGACAGAGTTGGAACAGGTGGTGGAGGAGGATGAAGAATATTACTTGGAAGATTATGCAGAGCTTAACACTGAGGGGAATAATGGCAAGGGTGGATCTCACGGTGATATCAGTGCTACTTCCGGTTTGGGCGACAGCAGCACGCGAATCAATGCTGCGAGTCATGCTTCCGACAGGCAGACAAGGTCAGTCTCCGCCTCGAGCATTAGTTCCATCTCGTCAACAGGTAGCATCAGAACGGCAAAGGCGGAGAGGAGACTAAACGAGAAAATTACGAGGGAGGGGCTCCGAGGGATGGACCCTGCCATGTTGGACATGGACCTCAGTCCGTCGGAACAAAGAGCTTTGCAAGCAGAGAAAAGGGCAGCTTGGAGAAAGGCACGTCTCAAGTCTCTAGAACAGGTTGGTATACTCATCTCTCTTTGCTTGATTCAAAAAGAAATATTCATTCAGGCCCTGAATTTCAGGGTCTACCAGACCAGACTTCATGCCTTGCATTTTTTTGGTTGAAAAATTAATATATTTTAGGACGCAGTCCAAGCGCAAATGGTACTTAACAGGATGAACGAGTTGATTGAAAGTCCACCTGCTGCTCCAACCGCCCCCATCAACTCTAACAACAGCCAAACGTCAACGGATACGTCGGAGCAAGTCGGCTCATCATCAGAAAAGTTGGATAATCAAAGGAATCTGGCTGCGGATGAGGAAAACAACGTCAGTATTGTAAGGACAATGAGAAATCAATTCTACTAAAAAAAATTAAGCTATTTAAATAAAATCATTTATTTTTTCTCAGTTTCTTTTTCAATTTTTATTCATCTTTATTTTTTTTTAAATCAAAAAGTATTCTTCCATTTTCACATTCAAAAAGAACCAAAAGAAATAATACCATTCTCTTCTAATCTACTTAACTATTTAATTCATTTTTAACAAAAAAAACTCTGTGTTAAACTCTATCATTAATTTAATTGCATTTTAATAATAATAATTAATTAACATGACCATCATCATCATCATCATCACAGATTTTTAAATAGTTTTGGTTAGTTAGAGAGAGCGAAACAATTTTTGCCGAATTATCTAACAATTATTATAATATATTCATAATGATAGTTACGATTAAAATGTATAATCTCGCATATCTATGTATTCATAAAAGGAATTACACTTTTATAAAAAATGATAAAAGAAATAATATTTAATTATGAAAAAAATTGATGGTTGATTGGTTGGTTTGGTGCAGAAAAATACTTGCACCAAGAGTTCAAGTTCCAAGTTGAAAACCACTTCGTGTAGTAGTTCCTCCCTGTTCACCACCGCCCCCGCTCGTTCTACCAACCAGCAACCCTCTTTCCCCCACCACCACCACCATCATCACCACCATCGGAAAAAGGAAGCATGTTCATCTTCTTCCTCTTCATCTGACTCGGAACTGCTTCCCAAAGTGCATTTCCCTTCTTTGTACATCCGTAAAAAGTCTGCGGGACCTAAAAAGGTGGTTGGGGAAAGGGAGCGGGTCGTGGGGGAAAAGGTTTCCCGCAAAACCCAGGAGTGGTTTAATGAAGCCACAGGGAATTTTGAGATTCGGACGGTTGAAATTATCGAAAAGATTATTGAGCATGAGGTACCCTCGTAAACAAAAACATTTTTTTTTATCACACAAAAAAAACAATCACAAAAAAAGGCACACCTGTTTTCAAATTCAATCAATTCACCTTGTTTATTCACTCACGCCTTATTAAATTATTATATTTTTGACTTCACTTTTTATATCAAATCTTGTATAAAAAATATATTTATTTATTTTTAAAATTATTTTTTTTAAACGCCCATTTTTTCTCTTTACAATACAAAGATGGAGAAATGAGGGGAAACCTCACCCACACATACGCAAAAAAAAGAAAGCATTTTGTTACATGCCAAAAAAAAATATTGCCAAAAACCGTTCTTTTTTCAAAGTAAGCTCTTTAATTTCAGTTTGATTTTTATTTTAAATATTTTCAGCACTGTTTACTACCACACCATCCATTTTATCATCTTGCATCAGCATTTAATATGCTCAAATTGTTATTTTCTGCACCAAAAATTATCTTTTTCTCTAGATTTCTGCATGTAAAAAACGCACCAATCACCATTAAATTTGTAAAGCTATCATATCATAATAACATTATATGAAATTAGTTGAGCACTTTTGAGAATAGTTATTCTTTTCTTACTGCTTAACACCACTAAATCTTTTAGTTTAATAATTAATTAAATAATGTAGGGTTAATTATAATTAGTCTTAATTGTCTTTTTGTAATTCTGTGTTGTAGCCGCTTTTTGTACTACTCTAAATGCATTTTTTAATTGATTTGTTGGCACAATTTAATGTGTATTCTGCACTGTAAAATATGGCTGATTATTTAATAATGAAAGGTGTAATAATGCCAATTAATAATAATTATTTTTTTGCTTGTTTTTCCCGTCCTCGTTGCCTGTTTGTGCGTTTGTTTGCGTAGGTGGAGACGACAGAGCAGAAGATCATATCAATTGAGCTGGATAGCGGTCTCAAATCCCCCTCGTCCGTTTCTGGGGATGAACCTGGAGCTAATGAAACCGGTGACACTACAACAACAACTGAATCCACTACCACCACAACCACAACTTTGGGTGGAGGAGGTGGGAGTGGAGGCTCTAATAATGGAGGAGGAGGTGGAGCAAATAAAAAGAAGAAGCGGAAAGGATCAAAGAAAAAATGAACAACAATTAATTCAATTTTTTGTTTTAAAGTCTGCAATGGGGCTGCGGAAGCATGGCTTAAAAAAAATAAAAGGTTTCTTACAAAATTGCTGGCTGCTAAATAAATAGTATTTTTACACGATTTTATGTCCAAAATTGAATATGCTAATGTTGTGTCTCAGTGAATGAACAGCCCCCAAAGAAAAATAATATAGTTTTATGAAGCCAAGCTGTGCATGTGGACTCCATACGACATTGCATTGTAGCATTTTGTATAAAATTAGCAGCTTTTATTATGAAACAATAAGTCTTTGTTTCTTTGGTACACTAACCGTGATATAATGTTATGTTGTGTGTTTAAAAGAGAACCACCCTCCAGAAAAAATAATTATTTCGTTTCCGCTTGTCCGTCGTCATCGTCGTCTCGTTTCCGTCCTTTTGAATAATTAATTATCTATCTGCCATACGGCCATAAAACGGATAGCAATTTTATTCTTCTCTGTTTTTAATATTGATTGTTTTTTTTATAAATTTAAAAACTATTTAATTATATCATATATTTAAATATTGTGTACTTTTTAATTAGTGTGTTTTAAGAATAGGAATATATATAGTATTTGCGCTGCTGCTATATGCCGCCCTGTATGCTTGTAAATA
>JAITYZ010000055.1:0-18677 GCA_027744595.1 Paronellides praefectus | reverse complement strand
TGCTCCTTTAATTAATTTCACTTGTCACTTTTCCGATTGTGTACGAAAGTAATCAGGTATCATATCAAATAATGTGTCTTGAAAGCAACACAGTGAGTTTTTTAAAAAGAATAGTGAGTAGTTAATTTTTGTGTTGCTTTTGATAATTCCTTGTGTTTATGAATATTATGTGTGTATTACATGTATACATCTATAGCTTCTGGTAGTTAGTTTTTGGCGTTTGGCGAACCACACGCATCTTGCATCATCATCACATCACAAAATACCATTCTTGTACGGAGAGCTGACTGTGTATTTACAAGACGTCATCATCATCATGATCATACGTGGTGCAATATGGCAGTCACATATTTGACACGACAAATTGCAAAAAAAATGTGCACAAATCCAACACACTGCCAACCCATTTAACTTTGACTAATGTGGCCTCAGAGTAACCACAGCATCATCAAAAAAAGAAAGAAAAAAACATGCGTACATATATTGGTAACTTATTATATTGCCATTTTTTCTACAAAGTATGTATGAATGGCCTAATTAACAGCAACGCCATTAGTTGGCAAGTTATGGCATTAGTAACCATTTAAAACGTGACTAGAGAAACTGTTAGGAAATAAAAAGTGTATTTAGCCATTTGATTTCAATAACAATAATAATAATAAGTAACGTGTAAATTAGCTCTGAGGGAATAACCCTGGAATTTTTTGGCTTTAAAGTGTAAATTTTCCCTTCCTCATAATTTATCTCTACTAAAAAATATTATTTCATAATTCCCTGAACGTGTGTATATTATTCAATGAATGATGTATGAGCCACTCTCCCCGACGACTCTTTTTATGACTTTTAATGTCAAAAGCAAGGTTCCTTTTGTGCATTTTTTTCTTCTCTCTCATGCCATCATACATGCCAGATTGAGCTATGTGTAAGCTTTCGTTGTTGAACTATCTAGGAAACAAGTTTACCTCACATTTTTCAACTAATTTGATAAGCAGTATAAAAATTGAGCAAGAATGAAGGTGATGGTCATGGTATAATAATAATAATATGTTTTTAATGTGCTGCCTATATGCCTTTATTTGCATAAATAATGTGTGAAACCGGCGTGTGAAATGAAGTGAGTGTGAGTCATGAAGAATTTAACAAACAAAATGTAATGTAGCATTGTTGCGTGCTATTGTGTGTGAGCAGCACAAAAACAGTTTCCGGTTTTTGCACAAGATGAAGAGGTGCAATATGTAAATGATGATAGATTTAAAAGAATTTAAAAATCTCACTGAGAATTAAACTCCAAGTCAAATGTTTGTATTTTAAATAC
Organism: Paronellides praefectus; assembly: GCA_027744595.1. Lineage (NCBI taxonomy): Eukaryota > Metazoa > Arthropoda > Collembola > Entomobryomorpha > Paronellidae > Paronellides > Paronellides praefectus. The sequence continues at coordinate 17,362 of JAITYZ010000055.1, read as the reverse complement.
ATACAACATACCTACATAGCCAATAAAAACGGAACATTAAAATATATTATTTTTAAACCTATTCACGCGTAGCGCAACAAAAAGTACATAAAATACGGGATAAATTGGAGCAGAAGAAGCTGAAAACATGCTTGCGTATAAAGCACGTCGCACAAATAAAAAAAAATTAGAAGCATAAGATGCTACGTTCTTAACATATTTTACTCTTCGCGGTCAAATACTAATTATGATGATGATGATGATGAGAGTCAACATTTGAAATTTTTTGAAAAGTGCGTCTTTGATTCATCTTATGATGAGGGTTATTGATCTATAACAGTTAGAAACTCTGTTGCTGCAACCACAACAGTATGTTGCCATGGCACGTATACACTTAACTTTGTAGTAAACGTGTGTGCGTAACCTGAACCTGGCCTGAGAGATTGAAAAAACCTCTACACAATAACGCTCGTTAAATTTTCTCTGATTAACCCAATTGTATAATAATAATATTATTATTTGTTAAGAGGAAAAAAATTGATGCGTAGTAGTTACATCACGTACATCTTAATGCCCTTCTAAATGTACCTACTATAAACATTATTTATATTTTGAATTGCAATAATAATAGAACACGTAGTATTTATGCTCCATGTATAATAAATGTACTTGTACCTTCAAAAACACAATAACGCGAGAGAAGGAGAGAGAGAGAGAGAGAGAAGAAAAAAATTAACTTCGCCTTCAATTAGTTAAAAAGGAATTTTGAATATGGAATGATGATGATGATGATGCTGGTGAATGGCAAAATTGATTCTATTATCATCATTATTAAAGCTCAACGTTAAAGGCCTTTTATCTTTATTTCTTTGATAATTTTATTATTATTCCTGAGAGTCCGTTTTACATGTGCATTGCATATATATATAACATACTAGCATCACCACAAAAAAAAATATAGAGGCAGAAGGGAAAGTGCCTACAAAAAAATTATATATGTACTTATTATGCATATTAAGCAACAATATTTGCTATAATCAATGGCCCTAGAAATAGATATCCATATGAATACTTGGGTACACTACAAACGAGCGTTTATATATATTTTGCTGTAGGCATCACCAACAAAAGATTGTCAGGTCAATTGTTTTCGTGGCAGCATCAACGGCAGCAATAGTATCCTTATTCTTTTTTCTTCATAATATTCCATTATTATTGCTATATGTCTAGTTAGCCAAATACACATACACAAAATATATATTCAAGCCAGAGAGAGAGAGAGAGGAGGGAGAATTGAATTTTTGAATTGAATGACTATGAACACTTTGTAAAGTCAAGTTGCTCATCATCATCGTCATGATCATCATCAACATCATCCTGATGATCATGTTCATATTTTTTATGTTTATCGCTTGTTGTTCATGATAGTGTAATGAATATTTAAGTAGGATTCTGTATATGTGGCCGTTCTCTCTGTCGGCCTGTCATTCGCATAAACATGGTTATCAGCATTTACCCACTCATTTAGCAGTTATTTACTCACTATTCACCCTCTTTGTAATAACTTTTTTTTTCTTCTTACACTCTTATCTTAGTGATCACCAAAAATCATTTAGTAAAAAAAAAGAAAAAAGAAATAGATTTACCCCAAAACATGTATTTAGTTCAGCATATTTTCACAGTGTGGTCGCTTTTGTGGTTTCAAAATTAGCACACAAGACGATTCATTAAGAAAAAAATAATGCGTGGCTGGTACTACACACAACCAAAAATACCTGACTTACGCTACTGCTATACTTATACTTTCGCTGTTGTTGCAACTGATTATTATAGGTATAATATATAAAAACATATTATGTATATTATATATATATATATATATTTATGATGCGTTTTGTGGAGTATGGTACAAGTATTTGTGTACGTACGTAACCCCACACGTACAATTTAACGGTTTTAAAAAGCATTATTTTTAGGGCTTTTATTGTTCAGGAAACGGGAATGTCATGTAGATGAATAGACGCTCGTCACTCTTCACATTTCCTGAACTCAAATACTGATCCACAATCGTATATAGTGCATAATATTTAATGTATTATGTATGCTTTGCTCTAATGATTTATGAATATGAAGGTCGCCTACTGACAGTAAAAGTACTACAACGCAGCAGCGTCGTAAAAATATCTTTTATTTATTTAGGTGGGTCTACATTTTACTCGGTACATGATGCACCTGTGAACATTTTTTTTTAATTTTTTGCTTCATTTTTTTTTTAAAATGCGCCCTCACTACAAGTAGAAGACGTGTGTCATTTTACGATGCATTTATAATCCGAACGGTTTAAAAAGTTGTAAAAGCAGCTCAACTCAATAAATATGCAGCAATAATAATGCCATCAGATTTTAGAGTGGTGCATAAAGACGACAAAAGGAAGGCCTAATAATGGTAGAGTGTGGAAAACGGTTAAGTGGCCTTCAATTCAAAGACTGAATAAGGAAATGCAGATTGTAAACCAACTGTGATGATGATGATGCTGATGACGAAGTAGTGTAGAAATAAATAATACCAATGATAACTTGTCGAGAAATTACAAATTATCTGTAGTTTACTTCATGTGATGAGCTACAAAAATATTTGTCCCCAATAATCTTTAGATGCGGTGTCTTATTGTACCCCATTCGTAACAATTTGCGAGATAAGAGGTGTAGTAACAGACATACATAAACGCACTTGAAATCCAATGAAGGAAACTGCTTATTTTTGCTAATATGCAATGCAGGTTCCAGAAACACCTGACACTGATGACTGTCATGCGTTAAAATTACAAAGGTTAATAACTTTGAAAGCGGAACAAGTTATCAAAAATTCTTTTTGAAATTCTTCACGCATTTGTTTACTAATAAAGATCTTCGTGTGGCACCTTATTCAACATCACCATTATTATATATACCACGCGTCTCATCACAGTCATCATTGTCAGTTTTCTTCTTTAAAAAAACATGATAATCGAAATGAGTGACTAGATGATCATCATATGATCATCAACATGCAAAGGGCGTTCGCAATTTGCAATCCCGAAAGAATGCATTCCGCCGCAAGCAAACTAAATAATATGCTTTGAGTGCAACAACGAGCAATCCCACAGTTCTCCCTCTCCCCCCCCCCAGTCACTCAGTTTATTTTAGAAATGTTGTTGAAACTTTGAAAACGACTCATTTCATTTTTCGAATTCCTTTTTGAGATATTTGGATGTTTGATTGTTTGATAGAGGGAATGACAACCCGTCTTGAGCACTACAAAAGAAATCGCTTAATTACCAATGCATTTATGAAAGTTATAATTGATGATGGAATGTCTCATGTTAAATGGATCAGCAATAATAATGTCTTGGGTGTTGGGCTGAATTCTTTAAAAAAATATCTCTAGTTAATTGGCTGTTAACTAAATACTTTCATCATGTCTACATTAGTATGTCCGTCAGTCGATACTTTTTGTACCATGTCTCGTTGTTTAGTAGGCAATAATATTGAAGCAATTTCGGCAATTGATAGCACAAATCTATATTTGTATTTATTTTTAATTATTTATCCCTCTATGCTTGCATTTTATAAATGAACTATACTTTTTGCTCCTTTTGTAAATCTGGTTTGCTCCCTTTTGATTTACGGCCTACTGATTTGAAAACTTATATGGTCATGATAATATGATTCGTTTGAAAGGAATTTGGTCAGTGATGCTGAAATGATGATATTGTTATATAACATGATACGTAAATACATGTGCCTACATTGTGCTTCGGTACATGTATCGTATTAATTACTCTAGTAAACTTCTACCTCTCTCTACAATTTAGTAAAATAATAAAAAGAAATTCACCGTTCAAACACTTGTTCCGGAACCTATTATTATTACCTGAGCAATATTCTAACCCAAACAGAACGAAATACACACAAGCTAAAAAAAAGTCTTTCGATGATTCAATCTTTCAAAGAAAAAAAAAATGAACAGGTATGTTTTTATTGGGTTGTAGTTGTACTCAGCGCAAAGGAATGCTAGAGGTAGGGAGGGGGCTGTTTGCAATTTGCAAAGCCTACAGTTTCAATTTTTTTTGAGTTTGGTGAATGACGAACAAATATATGTACAGCAAACAAAAATTAAGTGTATCAAGAAGAAAATAAGCTTTTAAGTGGAAATAATGAAAAGGATGTGAAAAATAATATTCATTCACATGGGCGTGGCAATAATATGCACTCCTGTGCTCTTACGAAATAGTTAATATAGGATGCAATAAATAATAATAAAAAATAATACCTAAATAAAAAAATCATAGATCACAGTTGGGAGACCCATATAACATTTTGCTTGCTTAATATATTATTATTATTATTATTATTATTAAATAAGTAGATGTAAGCAAATTATTAAAAGTAACGGTTGTTCATTTTTGTTGGTTTTTTTGTACTGTTATTCCTTCTCGGAGCACACAGAAGTGAGTAGTTTTTGTAGTCGTTATGATGATGATGATGATAATGATAATCATGTCGACGAGGATGGATGATAATTTATTATTCTGAAGAAGATGCGAAGCAATTTGCATTAAATTGTTGTACATTATTCATCGTGTTATTATTATATCATTATTATAATCATTATTGTGACATTGCAGCACTTGACTCATGGAGATGATATGGAAGGAAAGGAGGGATGGGTTGTTGTAGAGGCCTTACCTGATGACGCTGTCGTGAAAGAGACAAATGAAAGAAAGGTGACAACTCACGATGAAGTCGAGGACATCATTGAGACAGAGGAAGTGCAGCATCGAGGAGACGTCAGTAATGAGGTACAAACACAATTTTGCACTGGTTTCAACCAGATATTGACATTGACATGTATGCTAAAACCTCTGACAAGATATTCTCACATTGATCATCATCATCATCAAACATAGCAATAAATGGAGAGTTCTTTTTAAAGATAAGTAAAGGAGTGAGACACAACAACAACGGTACCATCACCACCAGTGTGAGAGTGTCAGGCAATAGGAAATATCGGAAAACCTTGGGAATAGTCTATGCTAAAACCTCTGACAAGATATTCTCACATTGATCATCATCATCATCAAACATAGCAATAAATGGAGAGTTCTTTTTAAAGATTTTGAGAGTGCGCTGATAATAATGGTCAATCTCGCTCTTAATGCAAGCAAACTATATCTACCTTGCACTTTTTGCGTTATAATTTTACAATTTACCTATCCATTATACCGTTTTTACATATTATTTTCCATGTTTTATACTGATTTAAAGTGTTCAAGATAAACGTATATAAAAATAATTTTATCCTAATAAATATACTAGGTGTGGAACAGCAGTAGATATATAAATATTTATATTAATGTGTCATGTGCGATTGAAACGTTACAAGACATTATTATTATTACATGGACACAAATTTATGGAAAATTTATACACTTTCTAAGATAAAGTATTTTAAGACTTGCGGACTTTGTGTAAAATTATTATATCTATACACAAGGTTTAGCATAGACTATTCCCNAGGTTTTCCGATATTTCCTATTGCCTGACACTCTCACACTGGTGGTGATGGTACCGTTGTTGTTGTGTCTCACTCCTTTACTTCACCGCATATTGCAAAAATCTACAAACCTACAGTAATACAAAGTATGAAAGAAAAAAAGATATCGGCGATTTGTTTACGACGTATTTACGAATAAGCAGAAAATGTGTATTTTAACCTGTAAATATGAAATTTTCCTAGTAAATTCACTTGCAAGCTTTCCAATAACTCTAGTAGCGCAGAACCTCCAAACGTGGATAATGATAACTGATCTGATGAATGCTTCCATTAATTTTCGTTGAAGTTTAAAAGGCGCACTGAGCAAAGAACAACAAGAGCTGCTGCTGCTGCTGAACTAGCAGCAGACCAAACGTGTCCATTTGCTCATTGACGTATCACCGTACTTGGTGACCTGAAGGTCCAACACAATGATATGAAACCAAGACACATCTTTTGATAGATAGTGAGATGATCATAATGGGTCTAAACCTGATCAAAATAACACAATGTGTACACACAAAATATTTTGATTTTTTTTAATGCCAGCAGTAAATCAACAGAAGGAAGTTACATGTTTCACGCAGTCATCTTTTTTAGATAAACGGGCTTGTAAACTATAACGTAACTGCTTAGATAATGGACAGTGAGACAGAGAGAGAGAGAGAGAAGGAACTTAAGCAACCTTGTCTGTCACTTATACAGTCATATGTCAGATTTGACACATACCTAAAAAAGGCATCAAACCTTAATCATCATTCATGGGTAGCTGTTAAATAGGTTGTGAACTAACAATACTACCATCGTGCACACACCATGTTGCATTGTTGCTTCCATTGTTATTCAAAAAAAAAAGTAAAATGTTGAATGTTGTCTGCTGATGAAATTTTCATGTGAGGCCTTTTTGTTTTGTCAATGAAGCCGAGCCCTACACACATTGTATGCATGTCTTACATCGATAGCAGGCCAAAAAAAATCTTTAAAATAAAAAAATAAAAATAAAGTATTCATGCACAGCACTACATTCATTCACATGATATGATTATGAATTCCCATTTCCTTCCATATCTCGTTGTCGTCTGTCGCTTTGAATAAAAATTATGTTATTATTACAAAAAATATACTTAGGTATCTATTATTTCATCTTAATGTGAAGCATTATCCATCTCTATATATGCAAAAGAGAATATATATATATGGGTTTCTAATCCTCAAAATATTATTATGTTTATGGAAATGGGTGGATCCAAAAAAAATGAAGACGAAGAAGAAGAAGGAAAAAAAGAGATTGTTAAATTAGCAATTATATTTGAATACATGAATATTGCATGTAATTTATTGCGTTCTCGTGCTATAACAAATTATAGGATAAAAGAAAATGTCGACAGGTGGTTATTTTTCCCACGCGCTGCCAAAAAAATTCACATGGAAACGGAAATTCGTCACAAGAGAAAAAAAATGTTTGTACTTTTATGACAAGTATACTTATTTTACACATTACAGCATCATCGTCATTATTTATTTATACCATTTATTTTTTTTTATATCAAACAAAACAAATTATCCAAAACAATGTCTACATGTCTACTGGAATCTCTGGCGCGCTATTGTATACATTGCCAAAGAAGCAACAATGGAGTGTGATATTCATAATCACAAAATCATGTGTGGCAAATTTTTCCAACGACAGATATGGACATAAAGGAAATTCTTGAATGACTTTTTTTTGCTGAATGATTTAATGCTTTCTGCCAACGGCAATTTATTATTATTATTATATTTTTTCATTTCACATTGAACTCACCTTCTTTTAAAGACAACTATTTATTTTTTTTTGCACTGGCCTGACCATCATCATCATTATTACATTACTACACACACGTAGCAGAAGGGCTATCCTGTTGCTACCAGCAAACGACGAAAAAAATATATATCCACTAAAATAATAATAATCTCCATCACCACCATCACTATCATCACCCCCCAAAAAAAGAAGATGATACACTATAATAACTTGCTTTAATAAAAGGAATATTATGTTATGATGAACAATACTTTAAAACCAAACCTCTTATATATATACCTCCCACCCTAATTACTTTTGTTCAACATCATCGTCCTCGTCCAACCAACCAACATACATAAATATATACCTAGCGCTCTTGTTGCTCTCCTCTGAAGAAAACTCATATAGGTATCTATGTAACTTCATTTATTATTGTCGTGGGGTGAGCTTTTTTTATTATTATAAAAATGCTAATAATAATGTGAGTAAATCTTTTGGAGAGAGAGAGAGACGTTTTTAGGTGCCCACCTATCAACTTGACCAGCAGATTTATCTTCAAAAGTTGCTTTAGGTTAGGATTTGCAAAAAAAAAGCTTGTCCGCAATGATGTCCACTACTACCTACGTGTGTATTGCCTGAAAAGCCTTTACAAATTGTTCTTCTTCATCTTATGTATATATGCATTCAACAAATTTTTGCAAGAAAGAGCATTGTTTTTTTTTCTTGGCAAATGATTTTCTGCTGATGGTACACTGCTGGTATGCTGGTGTGTAGGTATCTCGGCACGGTTCAAGGTAAAATTTCACTAAGAAATTTGATATTGACTGCGAATGATCGTGTTTCAAAGTTGTAGATTTTGACCTGCTGCTGCGTGCAAGTCGGCTTTGTGTCTGCGCGCTTTGAAATTTTTTTTTTTTTACAGAAGTTGCTTGTGTAAAAGTATATTGTTGTCAATTGTCGCAATATATATGTGATGAATATCTTGTGCAGAATTTGAAGCATACATATATATTTTTTTTCTTGTTTGTGTGAAAAAATTTAAAAGTTGTGTTAAAAATAATAATAATTTTGTGTGTTTTTTTTGTTGATGTGATCGTGTGTGTTTGTTATAATAGGAGATACTACGCTCAATCAGAGAAGGCGCAACGACTCGAAAAACATTGTTGGGTCCTTCTGAAAAGAAGGAGTTGTTACCATTCTCTGGGAAAGAAGCTTCAGGACAAAAGCGTGTCCTTCAGCAAAGTCGCCGACATGATAGGACCACAGATATTGAGGACACTAAAGAGGTGAATCTCTACTTCTATATCTCATTTTCAATTACACTACGCTCAATTAAATAGGATAACCTTGTACATAAATGCAAATTGTCATATTTATTTTTTTTTTGCAAACAAATTTTCTTTTTCTCATTGAAGGACATTTGAAAATTATCAATTTTGTGTGTGACTGGAGTTTTGAGAGATTTTGTTTGTCTCTTTTTCTATTTTTTTGTTGTTGATGTTGTTGAATACGAAATATAATTGGATATATATAATAGGTAAGCAAAGTGAAGGAAGATGGGAACGTTGTGACGGAGATTACAAGACGTCATGAGCACGAAGTTTTTCACAACGAAGACATTCCTGATTCAGACTCGGATGAATTTGAACATATCGAGAATCGTGAGGGAGCCCATGATTACAGCCACGGAAAAAGTGAAAATTTCATTGAGTACGTAGCTGTTCCCAAAGGAGGAAGCCCTTCTCAAGGAGTCAAGGTAAACTACAAAACAAACACACAAACAACTTATTCAAAATATATATATTTTTATATTTAACATTCCAAAAAATTTATACTTCCAACTTCTTCATTTTTTTCCCTATCCCAAAGAAACCTTTCTTATTTTTACACTTTACTTTCCGTTTCTTTCTCTGCTTCTATATTTTTTTTTGTTCGAAAATTTATCTTGGCACGTTTTAGTATTTAGGTATGAAATATCAAGTGGTAGCAGTATGTGGTTCTGCTTTAAAGAAAAACAAATTTGCATGCAAAATGTTTGGTGGCTCGTTACTGTACAGTGGGGCATTTACTTTTACTGTAAATATTTGTTATATTTGCATTGTTGCACACTTTTGCGGGTAAAATAATCGGGGTTTACACACAAACACACAAAAAAGTAGTTTTGCAGCAGCAGCAGCATCAAAAGGTTGAACATTTTTTTTATATTCTCTGGGGGAAAATTTGTAGAGTAGTCCATCACCCTCTTCTGTACAAAAAAAATCGTTTCTTCTTCTTGTGACTTTCTCTGTAAAAAAAAATTTGCACACGATGAACATTTATTAGCACAAATGCATGGAGAGAAGTTGATATTAGGTCATACTATTTATTAGATTGGAGACGGAGCACACTTTGTCTCGGAAAACATCAACACTCATCGTGATGGTGATGAAGATTTATGGGACTCAGTGTCAGAGAGAATTCGTCGACTTCCAAAATCCGACGGTCTATTTAACCCCATCAACAACATCAATGCCCCTCCCAGTGCACAGCCAAGTCGACAAGATGCACTAACAAACAGACCTCTGGATTTGGATCAAGAGGAGTATACAAGGAAAAACGAGACAAATCGTTGGCTCAATAGTCATTTTGGTAGTTCTAGTAGCTCATTAAACTCTGACGCTTCTCCCAGATCCCCTTTACATTCAACCCCAACCGGGATCCATGTCACTATGACTTCCCGTGGATCTCCACTTCATTCTCCTCCACCACCACCGCCGCCGCAAACCAGTGGTGGTGGCGGCGGAGGCTCCCGTAACTACCATCCTCCTCATAATCAAAGAAGTAGCCCTAGAACACTCCCGCCTGGAAAATTACGTAAATCTGACAAAGAGCCCGTTGGAAAGAGAATCAGTTTTGGGGATTCTCCATCTAATAATCGTCACAATCATAGTCAAAATAGTGTCCACTTTGTAAGTTGAAAATTTCAAAAAAGGAAACATGCAAAAAAAAGAAAGATATAACTTGTTTTTTGTTCGTTGCTGTGGGCGTTGCGTTATCATCTACGCAACACATATTTGGGTGATGATTTTTTTAATCGTGTATAAATAGAAAGTTACAATTATTCAGGAAGTAAAAAAAATATTAAATATATTTTAGTGAATTAGGAGCAGCAAAGCGAAAATTATAATTGCGCATCATAAAAAGTTATTTGTTGAAAGAAACAATATCATCCTTCTATATTTATGCCACATTCAATCAAATCACAAACAAAAGAGCAAGTGTGCACAAGTCATCATTCAAATAATATGCATTTTTGCTTTTGTTCTTACAAGGATCTTCGAAATCGACATCATCAGGACGACTTTATTCGTTCGCTGAACTCACAAATAGGACGAGTATCTGTGACCAAATCTGGTAACTTGTGGGATGAGGAGCCCACACCAACACCACCTCCACGATCCCGTCGCAGAAACAATTCGCCTGATTTCAGAGCATATGATGGTCAGACTCGCCATATCAACATGAGTATGAACAACAACAATTTTTCAAGTCGTCACTATGCAAGCGAGTCACCTTACTTGCAGGTTATTTAAAGAAAAAACTACTCATACAATCGATCATTGTTGTATATTTTTGGTTTGTTTGTTTCTTGGTTGAAAGTTGAAAAACGTACATTTCTGAGGAGGACAGTGCAAAGTTTATGTGATTTTTTTGTTAATGAGTTAAGTATTATTATTATTATTTCTACTATTTTTTGCTCTGTTTTTGGTTTTACTAGAAAACTGGAGATGCTGGTGAAAGGAAAGCATATGAGCGACGTGAGCAAAGTTTCGGCTACAATGGACCTGTTGCCGGGAGGGATTCTCTGGATAATGGAAATTACGTGACGAAGCATTCCAATCAGTATCGAATGAACGAGAATACAAATCCGTCTCAAAACACGTATTACGAGAATGGTGAGGCTGACGTCACAGAGCGGAAAACGGTTGAGCGAAGAGAAAGAGTTTTCTCGTATGATGGTGCATCCCAAAAGCAATTTCATCCAAAGTACATCGTTGGAACTCCTTCCAGCACCATGAATCGTCTGAAAAATATTGAGCACACTGGAGCTGAGATTGACAATCGCTCACAAACATTGCCCCGAAGACGATTCTACTTTGGTGATGATGAGGGTTCTTTGATGGTTAAGGATGCGAACAACGGCACTAGTAAACGTGCACCAGGGAAATCATTACGTTTTGGTTCTGATGACATTGATGTGTCAATATCAAACAGCTATCAGAATGCAGAGCAAACTCGCAAGTCTAATAGTCTTAGTCGAAGCATGAGCTTTACTCCCAGGTCCATGGGTAACAGCAGACCGGCAGCTTACAACCCACCTCCTTTGACAAACGAAAGCAAATATTCGCCAACTTACAAGTCAAATCCCCAGCTTCTGGATTCGCCTGATTTGTTGGCGCCCAAGTTGCTGCAGAACATGAGCCGCAGTACCAAGGATGTAAATAGCTATGAAAACCATCACAACTATGTCAACAACTACTCTACTACAAACAACCATCATCACGTGACATCAGCTCCATCGCAAAAGGCAAAGCGTGGAGGACTGTTTGACAGTCTAAAAAAAAACTCGGTAGACTTATTTGACAACTTACGCGGTTCAAAGGCAAGCTCACCGTCCCGATCAATGACTCCTACAAATGCCTACTCGCCCTTACGCAATAACGACCGCTCCTTAATTTCTAACCGACACTTTCGTGGAAGCTCTCCACTCTCCGATGACTATCATGAAACGTACCGTATGAGTTCCAGCACTCCTGACCAAGACGAAACCAAACCAAAAATTAAAACCGACACGACGTCAAAATTTTCGAAAAAGACCCTTCGGGGAGACGACGGCAGGGCAATTGGCAATGTGGAAAGTTCACAAACTACAACAAGGACAACAAGTAGATACAAAGAAAGTGAAGTGATGTATCCCAACGGAAGGGGCGTTCATTCGCCAGTAGGCTATCATGCAGACTATAGACCATCAGCCCAGCAACTTACATCCGGAACTGTTGTGATCCCCGTACGGGACCCTAACAATAACAAAAACAACCACAACAACTACTGAACATAAAGTACCTTTTTTTTGGAAACTAACCGCGTCACAAAAAAAATCTAGAAAACTTTTATTTGTACATAATACACACTTGATAATGAATAATTAAATAAATCATAATAATACGATTAAACCAGCAGTTAATTAATTCTACTTAATACACAAAAAATATTATTGTTGAACAAAAAAGTTACAATATTGTCAATTACACAATTATGTTTATGATAAGATAATATATCTACATATTATACTTAGCTATTATTAATTAACTAAAAGTGTTTAAAAAAAAAGAAACTTGCATAATCATTCCAACTCTATTCACAATTTTTTTGGCCAAATTACCTCCTGATAAGCTCACCATGATGCTGAATCCAAATGTCAAACTAACATTATGCAAATTATTATGTTTGTTACAGGTTTATTATAATAATTTTGAGGTAGTTTATCAAAGTTAACAACTACAAATAAAAATTATATACATATTATTATTACAAATGCACGTAAATATTATGCATATTGTAGCTTGAGATAAGTAACAAAAGTACTTTTGTCAATTATGACATCCGTTTAATTGTTTAAAAATTAATACAATAGAAGTTTTAATTTTCCACTTGTATTTCAATTCGTGACCTTCTCAAAGTTATAAGTTGTTATATTTTTTTTTGCAGCTTTGATTTGTGAACTGTGAACTTTATCAATGATAATAATAAATAAAAGTTCTATTATATAAAATTAACTAAATTGTTGCTAATATTTATCTATAATCGTTTTGTTTGACTTATCACTTTTGACCTTATCGTAATAATTCAAAAATTATTGAAAAAAACCAACCTGAAATCTTTAGGCTCAACATGATATTGTAAAAACACCATTTTGGATGGATAATGCACAATGTAATGCTAATTAATATAACACGAAGAAAAATAAAGAAATTTGAATAAAAATATATATGGAACATGTTAAATATTTAATCTGGCAAAAAGAGTTTTCATTCCGGCTTTTCTCAAAAGAAAAATTCACTATCCATTTGTCATCCGAGGAAGTCACAAGCCAGCTCCCAGAGCTTTCACTCAGAGAGCTTTCGCTCACCTAGAAATTAAAAGACAAGTTCCATCACATGTATCCGTTTGGTCGATTGTCATTCTTCAAAAAAAAAAAATGTCGAACGATAACTTTTTGAAGATGGAAATTCTGATCAACGAAAGCAGTAGTAACAAGGGTCAACTTCAATTATGGAGTAATGTGGAAGCAGAGGAAAGTTTGTTACATGGACTGCCTTCTTTCGAAATTCCATCTACATTCACCAGGAGTGGGCCAAAATATCAATTTGAGGAAGCACCAGCAAACATGCATTCAGAGATGTGTGGCATTGAAAAGGCGGAAAGTTGTTCCAGTTGGGACGACAAAGATGTACTTCAATTGTGGAGCAATATTAACGCAGAGGAAAGTTCGTTACATGAACTGTCTTCTTTCGAGATTCCATCTACATCTACCGAGGATGGAACAAAATTCCAGGTTGAGAAAGCACCAGCAAGCATGCATCCAGAGATGTGTGGCATTGAAACAATGGCGAAAAATTGTTCCAGTTGGAACGACAAAGATGCACTTCAATTAAAGAGCAGCGTTAAATCAAAGGAAAGTCCGTCAACTGGATTACCTGCCATCGAAAGCTCATCCACGTCCAATGAAGGTAGTTCACAAGCTGAGTTTATAGAAGCATCAACAATCATGCGACCGAAAGAGTACAGCAAGATTGTTAAGCAAAGACGTAGTGCTGCCGTTGGGAGAAAAGAAACTGTACGTATACGTGTTCAGAATTTCTTGAACCGAATAGGAGAAGTTGGGATAGGAAAGGGCAAGCACAGAAATCATTTCAAAAGGAAGATTGCCAAAGAAATGAAGTTGAATGGGAAACGGATACTTCAGTATAATGGCAAAAACAAAATGCGAAGTTCAAAGTGGAAACCGGGAGTGGAAGCCGCCAATGGGATCCTGAGTACAAGAAAGCCGTATCTTCCCGTCAAACTGCCTTGCGTGGATGATGGAAGAAGGCAACGCCAAAAGACGGAGGAAGATAATAATGACGCGGCGATGGGATACGTCACACAGATTTATCAGATAAAGAAAAGGCAAAGGACTGGGGTATCAATTGATAAGAGATTATCTGCGTTTAAAAAACAAATATGAGGGTAAGTAGATAAAATTCATTTGTTATTAGTTAATATAATATACATGCAAAATCTTTAAGTAATCAGTATTATATTTATTATTTTTTTTTTTTAGAAAATTGCTACACTGAATCCTAAACTAGTTTAATCATTTGACCATGGGTCAAGATTGGAATGGATGAATTAAACCCTGGCAAAAAATTATAGGGTGAGCAGTAAAAAGGTATGTTTTTCTAAGTACAATATTCAAACCAATATAAACCCCATTTTTCATGCAGGCTTACTGAAATTATATAATATTATTAATACGTATCTTGTTTAACATTTATAGGAAAGGGGAAGAGGGTGGTGGAATAGAAAGATAAATTTAAAAATCGAAAGTTGGGATTGTAATCCAGGCAACCAAACTCTGGCAGTTGCATTAGACATTATCATCACAGTTCTTGCAATCATGTAAGTATTTATGAATTAATTGAAGAAAACAAAATGTGAATAAATACTGTATTGAAATTAAGTACAACAATTAATTAAATCCTGTGTTAATTTTACTTTTAGCGCAAAACTACCAGGGACGGCAGGGATTTATAACCAGTCTGAAGATATGTTTGGCTGAATTAAACCAAATCAAAGCCTGTCTCGCACCCGTGATACCATTACCAACTAAACAAAGTACTGGATGAAGGAGGATCCTACTTTAAAATGAATAAAAATGAATTGAAGCTTTACTTTGAATGAGAAATTATTTCCCAGAAATGCCAGAAATTTTCTAATCATAATAAAGAGTACATTAATTGGTCGAATTTAAAGGATAAATAGAACAAACAAAAGATATTTTTTGCCAAAGTTTTCATTTAGTTCCATTTGAATCGAGAGACGTGATAAAAATACTCGAAATAAAAAATGTTTGCATTGAATTGTTACTTTTCTAACAAAAGTGTATTGAATATTCGTGAAATTCTTTCCTTTTTATTTATACCTTTTTTGCATTAAACCAAATCGCGACCTCGCGAGATCTTTCCGTCGCATTCTTCGTTTTTTCATTATTTATGCTGGTTCTAGAAGACAGGGATAGGTGGCTATTGTGTCACTTTAAATATTCTGTTGTTTGAATGAAGCAAGCTATGCACTCTTGAGGCTCATAATGTCCGTATGAAAATATAATGTCGCATGTGAAATAAATGAAATGAGTCATTTCAAATGACTATTCAAATTACCTTATATTCTGCCATTGAAATTAGCATCTCAATAAATTTTTTTAATAACGGTCATTCAAACAAAACTATTATTATTGGCCGCTTAATGAAGTATTTAGCTGAACAAAGAGTACTTGCACTACTCTTTTCGAAAATGCGATTGCATGAATCCACCTAATTTTATGCATCACTTCATACGAGTGTGCAATACATGCATAAAAAATATACCTGTATGTGCCCACGCACCTGGGAACGTTTATTGAGTACATTGAGCAGAAATAATTTACATCCTTCAAAAGATCACCTCAAGATCTTTGCTGCAAAGCACTTTTTCTTTGCTCTGGCTTCAGAAAGTTGGTCGTTTTTTTCTTCTATGGCGGCGCATGACGTTACATACTGATGACACCTCTTACCATCCTTGGAAGTGTGATGATCTGTTGATGAGGATTGAGGGCTGAATTCATCATGGTCAACAGATGTTCAATGCAAAATGCAAAAGTTTGGGACGCAGTTTCTACTTGGTGGTGTGGTGGTGGGTTAAGATAAAAAAATGCGCGTACGCAATTCACATATTATACGCCAAAAAATATTATATTATGTATCCTTCTCTTTTAAAAAGACTTTAATTTATAGCTCATAATGGAGAAAAAAGGGTCGGGTATGGATTCAAAAAACTAATCTTAAGAATCTGCTGTGATGATGTGACAAAACAGTCACTGTAGCTCTCCTAAAATGAGGTTACCTTTTACTTGGATCTCTCTCAAACGAACCAACCTCTCTCTCTCTCTCTCTCTCTCTCTCTTTGTAACTCTTCCCTCATCACCACGTGCGCATATTCTACTTTTTATCACCCTGAATATTACTAAAGTTTTAAATTTTATGATTTTACATTCCACAACAATAGCGTCTTCACTACAACTCATCCCAACACTTTCAACAGCGAAACTGCACAAAATATAATATGCTGCCTTCAATAAACTTCACAGTGGCCTGTAATCTTGTTGCAAACATAATGTTTTTTTTCTAATCTTTTGCCCAACAACTCTATCCTTTTGCCTTTTGTTTTAGATGATCAGATGGATTAGAAAGATAGGTTTTCTGAGAAATAATTTATTTTTTTTACAAAAATTTTATTGTACAAGTTTTGCATGGAAAATTAGGAAGCTTTGCGATAAACAACAGGTATGCATACTTTTGGTCAGATATCATCATTATATATTATATATACATTAATGAGATTTGTCATACAGTACACAACATACTTTATATTCATGTGTCATATTTATTATCAAAAAAATATATATTAAAAAAGTAAAGCATTCCCTGGAGGTTTCGATTTTTGTCTCATGTTTGATCTTATTCAAACCTCGACTCAAAAATCCCATGCCAGCCACACTCACACAAACACACTTTACGTTCCTACTTTTCTATGAGTTAATCATGAAAGTATAAAAATAAACGTGTATAAATATGGTTCATGTGGCCCATGTGGCTAATTTTTGATGCATTGTCAGAAGAGTAAATATATACTCAACTCATTTCGTATTATAAAATGCTACTTGATACACTCGTCTTTATACAA